>OY804604.1:31484960-31749960 GCA_963680895.1 Fragum sueziense
GGCATTTTTGGCCAACATTATGAGGAGGGCTTAGCCCCCCCCCCCCCCTAGCCCCCTATTCCTACGGGCCTGTGTTAGATTTATGATTTATGCCTATTATGATTTCAGTACAAGAGGACAAATAGAATTCCGTGAACAAACATGGATTTGAGAACGGGTCGGTCTTGGTAGATATCATTAGTGTTCGTCCTAGTTCTTGGACTAATGAAATTGCAGTATATTTGAAAATTTCGGCGCTATATTTCACATAAACGCACTGCCGGTCAGTTTATGTCACGGATATACATAGTCACAACCACGTGTCCTGTGCAATTATGAAAAATGATGTATTTTTTTGGGAAAATGATGTAATTCTATGGAAAATGATGTGATTCCAGTAAGATCCGCTCGATAGTAGCTCCGGTTGGAGGCTTGGTTTGAAGAATGATAGTAGAAGCGTATGTTTTCATTGGTTGACGAACACTAAGTCAGATAGAGTCTGTATAGTAGATTCTACGCGACATAAACGTTCAAAGGCTGCGCCTTTTGAACGTTTATATCGCGTAGAATCTACTATACGAGCCTCTATCTAATAACTTAGACAGCAAATACTTTGTGCAACTTGGGACGTCATCCGTGACAAAGGAAATTGACCAGATTAATCTGTTTCGTTTTTCCTGAAAATCAGGATGACATCGTCAATCTCCGCTGACATAGATGAAGCCGAAATAGCACGAAGTGTTTGGTATCTAATGATGGACGGAATGCCTTAAAATCCCTCCGCCGTTTTGATTAGTTTTCATCCCATTTTCAGCAGCATAAAATACTAACAATAAAATATATCTAAATTGGTTTTTCCGTTCTTGTTATTTTTCGATCTCGTCCCAGACTTCATTAATATCTAGTCTGCCTCGTATTTTAGCCGGGATATAAAAAGGTGAACTCGTAATATTAAAACCTTTCCCAAACGACATAATTTAAAGTCGTCCAATTTGAAAGCCGCTGCAGACAACAAAATGGATGATAAAAGGGTAAAATTTGGTAATGTAATAATATAACTCAGGAAACATTGAAGCAAAATGAGAAAATTCTTAATAATCTGCTACTCTGCTGGTCTGCCAACTTCACGAACATTCATATATCTTGTCATCTGCAGCAGCTTTTGGACGGAAACAGTCAAAAGTTTTCTGTTTGAGAAATGATTAAAGAAATACCCGGACGCCCTGCATCAATCGTGGAGAATCAGGAGGTACTAAAATATGTGTAAATTGAAGAAAGTGTCCCATAAGCAACAACTGGATGGCCTTTTAATTAGCACTGAAATAAACAAAGTCTTTTATGCACACAGTATGATCAAGATGTGTTTTTCTAATAAATATCAGCATTGACACGACCCGTGGTAAATCTGTGAAAGCAACGACGGCCCTGATCAGACTGGTTTTGGGAGACCACATACTGGTCTGCAATTCAAAAGTTGAAACAAATACCATAGGGCTCCAGACACTTTCCCATGTGTAAATAAAAACTATTGCTTGATTAAATTTCATTTTTCTAGGAAGACTTCAAGTATCAAATATATCAAAAATATTTTTCTCATGTCTGACATTTTTTTTCAATTATTTACAAAAAGACAAAAAAAAAAAAAAAAAAAAAAAAAGAAAGAAAAAAATCTAGACCTTATTGTTTTGAGCCGGGATTCGGGAAAGAGCCACTTATCATGTTACCAGATTTCCAGACGGCAACATTTTAGGCTTGTCCTAATTCAAAGGTGATGCAGACGACAAATTTAAATTGCATGAAAGTTTACATTTTTAGACATTTCTTGGTAGAAAATATTGTGGGAAATAAAGAAATTTCTTGTCACAAGCTGAACTGAAGGACAATAAATAAATAAAAAAAATCGAGAATATTTGGGAAAATCTGATCGGATTTGGGTAGATTTGGGAAAGATTCGGGTAGATTTGGGAATATTTGGGTAAATTTGGGGAATATTTGGGTAGATTTGGGGAATATTTAGGTAGATTTGGGGAATATTTGGAAGTTTCGTGCTTCCGGTGAAAATGGGTCATAGCATTTAATACTACTATAATGTTTGAAGATAAGCCTATAATATGTCATCCTACAACTCTATGTTTAGAGAAGTTGAAATTAGGACTTGTTTTGGAAATACTTAAAAATGGCATTGCAACAAAAAGTAGAAAGTACATACAATTAGACCTACAAAAATGTCCTTGAAAGGAATTTTGTCTAGACAATGTAATCATCAGGCAAAATAGTCCGCCACCTTTACGGTCGTACATTTTTTTATCTGTTCCCAAAAGGAAATCTTCATTGTTCCAAATACTAGACGTCGCCAAACGGCAAAATTTCAGAGTGATCCACTTCAAAAAGTGCCACGGATGACAAAATGGATGTTATTGAAGATATAATTTATGTAAAATATAGCACAGAAAATATTGAGGCAAAAGGAGAAACTGCTGATTATCAGCAGTTTCTTCTTTTGTCTCTATGTTTTACCAAGCCTTTTGAATTAGACCAGTCAAAACCAGGTCTTGTTTGGGAAAGGGTTAATCCAATGGTGTTAAACCTCGGTGGCGGGAAGTGTTTCTGAAAATCACGGTCGGGAATCACGTGACATCCCCTCGCCCGGGCACCGCCGCCGCCTCTACCACCATTTGGATCTTTAACCCATTACCACACAGTGACTCTTTTTGACTCCCCAAGAGATAAAGGCTTTTGAAAACATCGAGGAAAATGAAGAAATTGCTTGTGAAAAGCAATTTCTTCATTTCCCACAATGTTTTCTATGTAAAAAGACCGAAAAATGTGAAATTTCATTCACTTGAAATTGTCGTCTGCAGGTTCTTTCAATTTAGATCACGCTAAAATTTTGTCGTTTGGTAATTGGTTAAAGCTCACTTTTCGTACACATTCTATAATGTAATGATCACCTCCTAACCATAATTTGTTCTTGTGTTTATCTTTCAACAAAATACGTAGGAAATACCATGGGTTCAAAAAAATAAATAAATAAATAAAATAATAAAAAAAAAATAATAATAATAAATAAAAAAAAATAAATGAATAAAAATAAAAAAAAAGTTTTCATTTTTATTTTTTACAAAGTAGAAAACCACCTAATTAGCTTTGGGGGTAAGAAATAGCAATCGCAATTGGTCGATGGGTTTCTGCTTCACGGTGGATATATTGGATATATTGGGATTGATAACAACTATGACCGAAATATTTTCAATTCTTGCAAAAAAAAAAAAAAAAAAAAAAAAAAAAAAAAAAAAAAAAAAAAAAAAATGCAACAACTTTTCTTTTTATTTCTGTGGCAATTTTCAAAATGTTTGTTGCATGTACCCGCCTTACTGAGCTCTTTTCCCAGATACACGAATTATTTGTGGAACCATTTTACTATTTCCAAAAACTGTTCCCAAACGATCAGAAAACGAAATGATAAAAACTAAGACCAAACTAGTAACTCTTCAGGTAAGACATTGCGCAATAACACGGTGGATAATCACGTGATGCAATAATTACTGAATATTTTTCAATAACTTTATTAATACGGGACCGATTTGAATTTGGTTTGAAGAAGAGAATGTGGACAGACGTCACGCATTGGATGGACGTGGTTGATTTTTTAAAAAAAATCAACTGATAAAAAAGTTATTGAAGATAAACCAAAATTTTGGTTTATCTTCAATAACTTGTTTATCAGTTGATTTATAAAAAATCTACCAGAATCATGTTATTTCTGACATTTTTCCACCTTCTCTGCTTCAAATCGAATTCAAATTGGTCAAGTATAGACAAAGTTATTGAAGATTATAAGAAATTCTATGTCACGTGATTATCCGCCTTGAATAACCTTCTTATAAACGCGTCAATTTTCAAGCAGGTTGTCCGCCTTTCTAAGCTCTTCCTTAGGATGTATGACTTATTTGAAAACTCCATCTTTCCCCCAAAAAATGATCCCATCTAACCAGAAAAATAATCTGATTTATTTTGTCGTTTTTCTGGTCGGTTTGAATCAATTTTTAGATAAAGCAGAACGATTTTACAAACACGCCATATATCTAAGGAAAGCGCTTGGTAAGGCGGGATACACGCACAACCCGTTTGAAATTTGACGCAGAATAAGAAAGTGGTGCCCGAACCCCGGTTGAAGACCGAGTTCGTTAATAATGATAGAAAAGGTCAACATTTTCTTTTTTCCCCTAATCAGATACATAAGTTTTACAGTTTTCTTGTCTATGCCACTTCATAGGCCTAACTCATTCACTGTGCACATAGCAAATCATTAACGTAGACGCATTTCAAAATGCACTCCACGACCAACAGTAATGATATTGCTAACTTGTCACTTGATTAAGATGTATTCGGGAATGTTATTCCAAAACATTGTAATTTTGGCAAAAATAAGTTGCAGTTACAAAGTTTTCGGAGTCGGTCGGCGGTTTGTTGTTTTCGTCCGTAAAATGGCGACCTCGTGTCTTCGCAGGAAGTACATTATCTCGATACTGGATAGAAAATCTCGTTTGTTTCGCTATATCACGAGATCTCACTTCCGGAAACGTCAGACATCTTGTCTTAGTGGTGTTACGCCGCATGAAAGTATAATTTAGCATTTCTGACGAGATTTTAAGAAAATAGTAAGGAGAAACAAAATGTCATACGAAATAGGATATTGTGTAAATGGCAACAATTGTATACAAAGCTTGTCGAGCGATTGGTTCAAAATACGCAAAGGCCGCGGCCTTAGCGCAGTTGGTAGCGCATCTGACCCTCATACGAGAGGTCCTAGGTTCGATACCCGGCCGCGGCTAATACCCTTTCTGACAAAAGTGTCACCCACCAATGGGTTTGAAATCGTTAACCTAAGTGGGCGAGCAGCTGGAGGCTCGGTAAGGGTGTTGTGGTAGTACTGGTTTGAGAAACAACAGGAATCCATGGGTAGGTGCTCCAGCCGCCGCGATATGACCCTGGTAGTTGAAAACAGCGTAAAACCCCAATAAACTCAAACTCAAAATACGCAAAGATGAATATGGAGGTGGTTGATTCGAGCCTCCCTTTTCCCACTGGAATTTTAGTATGTCCTTTGACAAGGCTTGTAAGAGACCCCATACATAGTCCAGCAGTGGCGGATCCAGAGGGGGTTCGGGGGGGGGGAACCACCTTCTTTAGCCTGATTGGCTGATTATTTCATTTTCATGCAGAAATTAAGTTAAAATTGCGTTATTTTAGTAGAACGAACCCCCCTATTTGTATTTTCGAACACTCCCCCTCCCCCCCCCCCCCCCCGCTGTCCAGTTACGGTACTATGGTTCAAAAGAGTGTACGAAACAACATGAAACCGTGTAATTGCATAAAGATTGAAAACAGTGGAATAACTTTTGTGATGGCCCGGCGAAGTACTTTCATAAGTGAAGTCTTATGAAATTTTAGCCGGCATCCATGTTAAAAAACGTGTGTTCTTACGTTTTGTGACTCAAGTCTTTTACAATCAGACAGATTAACCCTTTCCCAAACAAGACCTGGCCCTGGTTTCTCGGAAAAATAAAACGTAAATACGTAAATACATACTCATGAATACATGCTCAACTTCAATGGAATACTCTCCAACGTTGAAGGGTATTCGATTGAAGTTCACGTGGAATTCGTGTGATTTGAGTAAGGTGCTCAGATTTGTGTCTTAGAGAGTACTTAAGGGTTTTCAATAAACATGGGCCTCGTTCTGACGTTTGTAATAGAAAAGGCTTAGGAAAACATTGAAGCAAAAGACGAAATTGCTGATTTTCAGCAATTTCTCCTTTTGCCTCAATATTTTTTCATTATTAGGTAGGCCTACACAAATTTCGTCCTTATCAGTATCTATTTTGTCGTCGGTATTGCATTTTATGTTAGACCACCCTAAATTGCTTACGGAAAGGGTAAAACTTGTAGTAAGCCAATACTTATAAGCTTCCACGATAGAATGGCAATAAATTTTGTGCTAAAAATAGCTTTGGTTTCCCATTATATTTTGATAAACAGTCGGAGTTGTTATAAAATCAAGTAACGACGGCTTGAATCAAGCCGTAGTTACGAGATTTTATGAGAACCCACACGAAAAACTATACATTTAACCGAATTAAATGGATAAAATCGTTGATAGATGGCATTAAAGTGTACAATATAGCACAAAGTATCGGAACAAATGCAAATTGTCAGATTTATTTTTGTCTCAGTATTTTTCCAAACGTTTTATAGGCCTATAAGGGGGAAGTAAAAAAAAACAAAGTTTGTTTTGGGGCAAAGGATTAAGGTTGAATAAGCAACAACCTCTTAACCCAATTCCTAAAAGCATGACTTGTTCACATTCTATGATTTTCTCAAACGACATAATTTTCACTGGTGGTGAACTCGGCCAAAGCGAGGGACGTTTTTCGCTACAACAAGGTACAGATATTTTGCGTCTAAATGTGAGTTCAAAGATCTGATTGGATAGTTTTTCTAATAACAATAAATTTGTTCTAAAAATAGACCGGGTTTACCGATATGTATTGACAAACCGTCTGTGTTGTTACAAAATCTCGTAACTACGGCTTAATCGAAGCCGTAGTTACGATATTTTATAACATCACCGACGGAATACTATGATCGCGAAAAAACGTCCCGCGCTTTGGCCGAGTTCAACACCAGTGATTTTAGACCTGTGCAAACTGACAGGAGTCTACTGTTGGATCCAGAGGTCGTTCAGGAGGAGGGAAGGGGGTTTTAACGACCCCTTATGACCATTTTTATTTATTTTTTAAATTCATTAGCGATCAATCTTTATTGAAATTAACCTTTCAGAGAACGAGAACGATTTTATCCAGTTCACCGTGACGTAATTTCAGACATACAAATCGTATTTCGTGGGTGTTGTTATAAAGATTCGTAACTACGGCTTGATTCAAGCCGTAGTTACGAGATTTTGTAACAATACCGATGGTTTATCAAAACATTACGGGATTCCCAGTCTATTGTTCGCACATAATCCATTGTTATTGCATTTTGTGTCACACGATTCCTTGCCGTAAAGTATATCTCCTCTTACCTGTACATATTTCATTTATATAGCCAATAATTCAAGTATTTCAATTCGCGGCGCATTTTAATGACCTTTTTGGCATATTTCTTAAATGTCAATTTGTTTTTAATAAACGCCTTCGATATAATCAATCATTTTAACCTTTTCCGAAACGATTCCGCAAACAGTTCGTGTATTTCAACGGTACTTATCAAGAGAGCTTTTGGGTAAATTAAGGGAAAGAAGATATGCTAAATAACTTTTAATGTTTACATTTTTTTGCATTTTGCATGTCTGGATATAAAACATTGTGGGAAACGAAGAAATTGCTTGTAACAAGCAATTTCTTAGTTTTCCACAATGTTTTCCAAAGCATGTATTTTGTGAGGCGTCAACAATGTCAATGTATGGGAACTGTTTAAATATTTTGAGCAACTAGTGGCGGTCACACGCACTGGTTAAATAGTTTTACCAAGTTTTCTTTGTTATGCTAGGTTCCCACTGCCGATTGAATCAAATCGATCTCATTAATTCCCCGATCAATCACGACCAAATCACAATATCTCGATCTCTAGTCGACCATTCAGACCTCTACAGTCGATTTGATCGAGTGAATAGAATTTGATGAAGCAGCGGTCGAGTTGATCGTGGTGTGATCGGTAGCCATTCGAGCAAAAATCGAGGTGATCGAATGCAGGTAAGGTGCAAAGTCGAGTAAAAACATTAACCCTATCACACTTGATCTCCAGACCTAATTGATTCTCGATCAGGCCGACTGTCTGCCCGATCACGTCACGATCTTCTCCCGACCAATTTTCTACTCGATCCTACACGAATATCTTTGACAGTTGAAAAGTTCGAGAAAGAAGCCCGAGTGATAGAGATCTTGCTCGATCACCCCGACAATTCCAGATCACCTAAACCGATCGAGCTCGATCTGAAGCCGATCGACAGTGGGAACCTAGTATTAACGTATCAAATCTAGTCCTTGTTTTGGAAAGGGATAATCAGGTCAGGTTAGAGTGTCTTTACTTTAGTAAATCGTCTGCAACGAGTCTTCAAGAAAGAGATAAGATGTCTTATCCTTTTCTAAACAACAATTTGAAAACTCATGCAGACGACGAAATTATTTGACGTTTATAAAGAAAGAATGTGTTGGCTTATGATATATCACAGTAATATCACAGTAATATTGAGGCAAAAAGAGAAAATGAAAATGTTGATGATCAGCATTTCTCATTTTATTTCAATATTTTGCCAAGCGTATACGGACGTCAAAATAGCATTCTATATCACGTCTGTAAATATTAATCCTTTTTTTCCAAATGCTAAAAATACGGCTTCTCTAATTTAAAATTTCAATATCAAAGTTACAAAATATGACAGCGAAATTCTATGTCCCAGCGTAAATGATATGAGACAAAAGAAAGCAATGGGGGGGGGATGCCTGTTTTAAGCATTTCCTACTATTTTCAAAATTCAATGTTTTGAGCGATGGCAAAATTAGAACTGTTTTGGAAATGAATTAATCGGGTCAGATTACTATATTCTAGATTAAACTGTCTGTGATAAGTCTCATAGAATGAGATAAGACGTAATAAACCTTTTAAAACAACACAATTTTAGACTGTTTCGAAATCAGGGCTATTTCAGACGACAAGATATCGGCGCTTTTCTGCAAAAATCTGCAGCTTGTTTTAAGCTGCAGATACGAGGTTTTTACAGAAAAGCAGCGATATAATGGTGTAACTAGCAGACCGGAGAACACATCGAAGGAAAAAGAGGGAAAAACTGTTTTTCATTATTTTCTTCTATTCTCGCTTTAAGAAACCAAACAAAACCTTGTAAGCGACGCTACATCAGACGTTGACTGGGAAAGGGCTAGTTGTAACAGCAAGGAGCATTTACTCATATACTTGACCTGGTATGTCGTTCTAAATATGAGTACATCCAGCTCAGGCCATAATATTTGGGTCGAGTAGACTAACCGTATCATTTAGAATACGTTTAGATTACGTTCGAATCTTTGCTTGCATTCCTATTGTTTTGGTTACAATGGGAGAGCCGTCCGAACATGGTGTCGCCGCTGCTGGCCCTTAAGGGGCGCCGTGTTCTAGTGGTAGGACGCGGTCTTAGGGATCGAGAGGTCCTGGGTTCAAATCTCGCCGAGGCCGCGGGAATTTTTCTGAGCAAAAAAGTTACCGCACGTTGCTCCTCTTCACCCAGGTGTATAAATGGGTACACGGGAGAGTTGAAAGCCGATGTGCTGTGGCTGCCACAGGCGCCGACTGTAAACAGCCAACTTGAAGCTCACTGATCGTGGAGTAAAGTGTGAAAGTCGCGCGAATATGAACCTAGTTCGTAAATTTGAGACTGTAAACCACCTTTACTTTTACTGTACTATAATTAATCAGAGTTTTCTCTGATGAAATTCGCTCATTTACGACATCGTAATTAACGACATCCAAATATCAAAGAGCGAATTTTTCATCAGAGAAGACTCGGATTAGTACATAATAATTATGCTCTTAATGTTTCTAGATTTTTGCCATCCATAACAAAACTTATGCAAGATGGATGTGAAATCAAGACAGTGTTTGGGAAAGAGTTAAGAGGGTCAATGGCTTATCTACAAGTGCTATTCAGTCGTCTCATTTTGTTTTGACTCTGAGCAATAGATAAAGCGGGGTACTGGCTTTTAAAAATGCTTATTTAATTTAATCTTTCACCAAAACCTATGTTGTAAGTTACTCATTAGGTTTGGCCCATCGATACGATTTTCGATGAATACTCAAAACATATTCATTAAGAATGGTTTTATCCCCTTTTATCTATTACTCTGTTAAAATGACAACTCGAACTTACTTTTATAAAAACAATCTTCTTCTTCCGAGGTCCCGTCTCCATATGACCTTAGCTGTTGAGTTGGATGTAAAACACTATTCAATCGGACAATCTTCCATCTCCGTCTAGTGCAAGGGATGGAAGAGGTTTTGAGTCTGAATGGCAATTAGTACATGTGTGATACGGTACACCATCACCAACTTTGCGTTGGTACGTCTCTGTTGTAAAGTGGACCAGCTGAGGTTTGACATCATCGCGGTGGTACTACTGGTGGTTCTGTAATCCCCAATACCAAAGCGTACTGCACGACGTTGAACTGTCCCAAGCTGGTTAACCCATTACCAAACGACAATATTTTAGACTGGTCCAATTTCAAAGATGTTGCAGACGACAATTTCAACTGAATGAAATTTAATCTTTTTTTTTTGGTATTTTTGTGTAGAAAACAGTGTGGGAAATGATGAAATTGCTTGTCACAAGCAATTTCTTCATTTTCCACAATGTTTTCCTAAGCCATTATCTTATAGGGAGTCAAAAAGAGTTAATGTGTGGTAATGGGTTAATGTTAATTATAGTATGTTGCTCCCGAACAGTACTAGCATATTCTAGGATATATCTGATAGGAGTAGCGTATGGACGATCCCCAATGTCTAATAAACATGATGCAAGATTTCTTTGGGGGGGGGGGGGGTGCAAAAGATTTTTAAGCTTTTTGGTAGTAAATGGGATGTAAGAGTTCCGGGATATGTAACTGGCAATGTTGACACCATGGTATTTTTGCCGTTCATCCCACATTTCAGATCTTGTTTTGTTCATGTATCTTGTAATTTTGGATTATTGGGTTCTCTTTCGGGTGATCCTGACGACTTTATATTTACTAGGGCTGAAAGAAAACAATCGCTGCCTCCTTTCCCTCTCTTATAGTGGGACAATGTCCAATTGGACGGTTTAAGTATCAATTTCGTAACGTATCTTACGTTTGACAAGGCTGTCATCAGCTTATTGATGCAATTTTATGCGACATGTCGTTGATGTAGAGAAGAAATAGTAGGGGTCCAAGGACTGAACCCTGAGGAACCCCAAAAGTGACAGGGACAGAGGACAAGCTGTGTCCTTCAACGACAACCTGTTGGCTGCGGTCCGTTAACCCTTTCCCAAACGACAAAATTTTAGGGTGGTCCAATTGAAAATCTGCCATAAATGGCAAAATAAATGTTGATAACAAAATGATTTGCATAAAATATTCACAGAAAATATTGGGGCAAAAGGAGAAACTGCTGGTTATCAGCAGTTTCTTCTTTTGTCTCAATGTTTTCGTAAGCCTTTTCTATTAAGGTCGTCAAAACCAGGTCTTGTTTGGGAAAGGGTTAATATAGTCTTCCTCTGATAAACGGTGGTGAAACGTTCCACTGTCGAAAGTTTACGACGTCGCACGAATAGGTCGGATACGTACAGTGAATTATGGATGGACTACTTTAGAAAGCTGTGGATACAACTTTGATCTTTACACAGAATTCAATAGTGGTCTACATTTGGTATGAACTACTGATTGGGGCGGGGGTGTGTTCATGTAACGCCGGTGTTGGAAGGTACATATACGTACATAATAATAATAATTATACGTTTAAAAAATTGAGATTTAGTGATGTCTAAAATGTTTTATGTCCGAAAACTGGGAAATTGTACTACCACTTAAACTTATCACTTACCTATCGATACATTGTTTACTATAAAAATGGTTCAAATAAAACACTGAATTATTGTCTAGACCTTTTAACGAGCACTCGAAATATTATACGATGTCTCAAAAAGCACTTAGGCTGTAATTGTGGCTAGTCATAATAAAACGTACGACAAACATATCTGTTTTAGTCGATGGTTGGTGAAATTGAATTGAGAATCCAACATAAGAATCTCTGGCCTTCTTTAAAACAGAAACGTTTGAGGAAACAGTCGGAAAATGAGAAATCCAAACGTTAAAGTGAATAAAAAGGCGTAGAACATTTTTTTCTTTAGAATTTAATTTAATTTCCTTTAATTTCTTGGTAATAATAGTAAAATACATGGAATGAATTCATTCTATTTTGCAAACGGCCATTAATAATGTGCATCTAAGGGACAATGATCCAGTTTTTTTCGGAACACTCGGTCATTACTGCAAAAATTAATGTTTCGCACTATAAATGTTTCGCTACCATATTTTCGATAATATGAAATGTCAATACAATTTACCATTTCCGAATGTAAGATTGCATTTCTTATTCGAAACCGATATTCTTAAGATGGAAATCGATTATTCAGAGCAAGACAGTTGTAAGTGTGTATGCTTTTACCATTGTTTTCCGTCATTTTTATGCACGTATAGCTGATAAAAAATGCTGTAATTAACTAATAATTGCAATGACCTATACATTTTCTTCTTTATTCATTATCAGGACATATTGCTTAATACAACGAGAGAGTTTTATCACATTCTATTCTGTAGAACTCGAAATACCCGTTATTTCTAAAAATATGCATTCTTTTACATAAAACGCTTCAGCTTCGTTGACTACACTGAATTGAACTTGCTGTTTTATACATTTACGCGACCATAACAACACATATTTTGGATTTTCTGCTCTTATTAAATATAAGACGTAACTTTAAATCCCTTTAAAGTCTTTGACAGGTGCAAGAAATTGTGCATTTTTTCGCTGTAGGGGTATGTCATACGACTGACTGTACATTAAGCTTAAACAAGATCGATGACCGTCCATTTTTATTTCATTTTTCAGTTGGTAATTACATGTAGATGTACTTTCAAGAAACAAAATATACTAGATAAAATCTATTTTAGGAAAAGAAAAGGTAAACTAGAGCATTTTCCCTTAAAATACTTAATCAATGAAAATTATTGTTACAATATTTTAACGCAGTCCAATTCAAAAAGTGCAGATCTAGGTGGGCTTTTTATACAAGATGAAACTGATTAAGCGGTTTTACTCAGAGCAGCAGATAAAAAGGGGTAACAGCATTCTATTTGTTCATTCAAACTCTCTTGTTTTTGATCATTATCACCAGTCGTGTAGCATAATAGCATTATGTTTGAACAATATTTGGACGAGGCGTGGACGTCGGCTTGTATGTGACCAGGTTTTTACCTCGATTGTAAGATTAAACATACTTTTTTTGCAAGCATACTTACCCTGCATGGATCTAAAAACATACCGATCCTGCTGAGATACTAATATAATCCTGTACATATTTATACGGTTAATAACCGATGTCCAAGGGCTTGTCAAAGTGACACTAGTGCTGATTTAGCGGACATATTTCGCTTACGTCAATGCTTACGGGGGAATGCTTCAGTTTCCTAAATTTTTTCCCAATATAAGAATTTATTTATATTTTGTATGTTGAAATTACAAGTTATTACCAATTGAAAAATGAAATAAAAATTGATGGTCAGCGATCTTGTTTGAATTTTATAGGCATTCGTATCACATACCCCTACATCGAAAAAATGCACAATTTCTTGCACCTGTCCAAGGTCACTAAAATGCCAAAACAATGCTGTATATTCATCGTTTAGTCCCGAAAACGGATTTAAAGTAACGTCTTACATCTAATAAGAACAGAAAATCCAAAATATGTGCTATTATAAACGCGTAAATGTATAAAACAGCATGCTCACGTGTTCGGTTAGATCAACTAAGCTGGAGTGTTTTATGTCAAAATTTGCATAATTTTGGAAATATTTCAAGTTCTACATAACAGAATTTGATAAAACTCCCTCTTTGTATTCAGCAACATGTCCTGGTAATAATTCAAAAATAAAATGTATATGTCAGCGCACTTATTAGTGAATTACAGCAATTTTTATCAGCTACACATGGATTAAATGACGCAAAACAGTGGTAACTGCATACACACTTACGACTGTCTTGCTCTAAATAATCGATTTACATCTTGAGGAAATCAGTTTCGCATAATAAAAACACTTTTACCGTCGAAAATGGTAAATTTTAATGATGTGTTATATTATTGAAAATTTAGTAGCGAAACATACTGGTACGAAACATTCAATTTGCTTCAGTAATGACCGAGTGTTCCGAAAAACTGGAGAATTCCCCCTTAAGCTGATTTACCATTCATTTATAGCCACGAGTCCCTTATAAGTTCATGTTCGATAGAGAGTACTTTGGAAAGCATTGAGGGAAATCATTTAAAATGCAGCTCTAAGCGGCAAGTTCAGTTGACATACTTTACTGTAAGCGGTAAATTCATTTGGCATGCTTTACTGTAAGCGGTAAATTCATTTCAGTTGACATACTTTACTGTAAGCGGTAAATTCAGTTGACATGCTTTACTGTAAGCGGTAAATTCATTTCAGTTGACATACTTTACTGTAAGCGGTAAATTCAGTTGACATACTTTACTGTAAGCGGTAAATTCAGTTGACATACTTTACTGTAAGCGGTAAATTCAGTTGACATACTTTACTGTAAGCGGTAAATTCAGTTGACATACTTTACTGTAAGCGGTAAATTCAGTTGACGTACTTTACAGTAAGCGGTAAATTCAGTTGACATACTTTACAGTAAGCGGTAAATTCAGTTGACATACTTTACTGTAAGCGGTAAATTCAGTTGACATACTTTACTGTAAGCGGTAAATTCAGTTGACATAATTTACTGTAAGTGGTATATTCAGTTGACATACTTTACTGTAAGCGGTAAATTCAGTTCACATACTTTACAGTAAGCGGTAAATTCAGTTGACATACTTTACAGTAAGCGGTAAATTCAGTTGACATACTTTACAGTAAGCGGTAAATTCAGTTCACATGCTTTACTGTGAGCAGTAAATTCCTTACAGCTGACATACTTTACTGTAATCGGCAAATTAAGTTTACATGCTTTAATGTAAGCGGTTAAGTCATTTAACAAACTTTACTGTAAACGGTAAATTCAATTGACATACTGTAAGCACTATAAGTGTTAAAATTCGACGTCATACTTTACTATGGCAGATATGAAATTAATTTGGCTTATTTCTTTTCTTTTTTTGTATTATCTTAAAGTACTGTAAGTTATGAATTTAGTCATTTTGTTGTATCCGTTAGATGTTCTTAAAATATCAAACCCTTTTAACGATATTCTTTTTTTTTTAATTCTAAACTTACCCGCTTCAGTTACACTGGTCTTTTCTTCTGTAACAGCTGTCAAATTGGACCATTCTAATTTTGTATTGCTTGGAAAATTTTTAATCAATTCTGAAATTTTTGTGATGCATCGGTTGTTTTTCTAGTCAGCAATATAATTCTAAATTATACAAGAACATTACTGCTACTATAACTCACAGTAAGAGTTAAGAATGGGAAAATAATTCTTAATTTGTTATTTCATCTCATTCTCCAAACCCTATGTTGAGAGGATTCAAATAAGTACACACAACACAGTGTTTAATTAACTATAATCTATGTTTAGCCTTTTGGAAAGCCTCTACTCTGTCTTATCCTTATCTGCAGCTGAGGCTACTACTTCTGCTATTATCACTACCTATTCTACTACTACTATAGGCGTAGCAACCCGTACGCAAAAATGCAATTGCGTACACATCGCATTTTTTTTTCAAAATGCGAATTTTTCTTTTGTTTCCCTTGAAATGAACACCTGAATCGCCATTAAAATACATACCAAATGCCCACAAGGAGCCACGAATGACCATGGTCATTCGTAGCTCCAGGTGGGCATTTGGTATGTATTTCATAAGCATCTACATCAAATATTCAAAAATTTCCTAGGAGATGCCCGCAAGACCCATCTCCAGCAGTATGGACACGATGTATAATCACGTGACTCAGAATTTCCGATAATCCTCAATATATTTTTAATACTTGACCAATTTGAATTCGGTTTGAAGCAGAGGATGTGGGAAAATGCCAGGAATAAGCTGGACGTATTGGGTTTTTGAAAAACCAACTGATAGAAAAGTTATTGAAGATAAACCAAAATTTTGTTTTATCTTCAATAACTTTTTTATCAGTTGATTTTTCAAAAATCAACCACGTCCATCTAACGAATTCAAATCGATCCAGTATTTACAAAATTATTGAAGATTTACTGAAAATATTGTATCACGAGATTATCCACCGTGATGGAGCCCGCCATAAAACCTCCCCTGATACAATAGGCATGCGTTTTGTGGACACTTTATTTTCGGCTAGCTACGCCAGTGACTGCTATTCATAGAGATGGATATTTCGAGTATATTGTGTTAGAAATAGATCGGTTCATACATATGTAGATAGAGTTTTATCAGTGTGGTTGACCGAATCTACGTCACTGTTTACACGCTAAAATCGACCCCCAAATACATGTACTGTCGTATCCTGTATATAAACAGACTAAACAGACATTCATCCAGCTTAAATACATATATTTGTGCCATTTTATGGTGAGCAGGTTGTTTATCTAGTGAGCAATATGATTTGGGATTAGACAAGAATATTACGGAGATAAAACCCATCTATTTCAATAAAACGGCATCCACCGCGCCATCATGAAATAGACCAACAGGTACATAAACTTTTCCAGAACAACGAACATTGAGACTTCAAACCCGATTAATAATAAAAACAATGAAATTATGCTTAGTAATGTAGGAAAAAAGTCGTATAGAAAACCTTGCAACAAAATGAGATATGCTAGTTATCAGCACAATTATCGTCATTTCCCGTGATATTTTCTCAATCCACATTAATAGGGATCGTTAAATGTGTGATTTTAGAAAAATCGGAAAGGTTAACAGGAATGCAAACCCTCGCGCATTATTTAAAACTCTTGTCTGCAACTCCTTTGAATTTAGACCAGTCTAAAATCGTACCATCTACATCTATAAATGTGTTAAAGAAATACCACGATGTTAGGTTTAAAATCAAAATCCAATATAATGTCAAACATTCGACTTGTTTGACATTTCAAACTACAACGAAAGAATCCCGTGCTCAGAAATGGATTTTCTGGTTTCACAAAAAATCAAAACGGTGACATTTAGTCGTGGAGCAACTCAATATAGAATGTTTTTCGGCTTCATGCGCATTTGAGTATAGACATGTCTAGCAAAACAAGATTATTTTGCGGAGCCTCAATCGATCCGCGCTGTCTCCGATTCTGTTACATCAGTGTAAAATATCGAGAAGTATGGTAGCCACAAAAGGCCATCATACACCGAAAACGTTTTGAAGCAGAGAAGGCGGAAATACGTCAGGGATTGAATGGAGATAATAGATCCTTTATATATCATCTGATAAAAGGTTATTGACGATCTACCAAAACGACGCGCAATACTTTTACGTGGAAATTTCAGAACTTTCACAAGACCATTTGCTCTTTCAGATACAATTTAAGAATAAAAGTAAAATGAACAGAAGATTTATTGGTTGCGACTTTAACATGGTTATCGAAGATTTTCTGAATTCACTTTGTTACGTGATTCCCCAGCGTGATTATGCAAAGCTTTCAAAGAATAAGATAACATTGTTGGACCATAAAAGGCAAATAAACGATGGCTGTTTTAAGCCACCATAGTAGAATAAATATCTTGCAATGTTTAATGCACGGATGACTCAGACTTACATCGTAAAATTGGAGAAAATTGTCGAAATTTCTCCCCAAAACGGCTGGAACATGACATGCAAAGAGAGACACATTTGTTCTCTTGGAACTTTCAAACCCATTTGTTTAAATAAATGTATATTTTACGTCGATTGGGAAACAAGAAATGTTATGGAAACTTCTTATTTTCCAAAAACGGCGAAATTTTAGGGTGGTGTTAATTCAAAGATGTTGCAAACGACAATTCCAAGTGAATGCAATGAGCATTTTTTGCTATTACTGTGTAGAAAACATCGAGGATAATTGAAGAAATTGCTTGTCACAAGCCATTTATTCATTTTCCACAACGTTTTCTCTAGCTGTTGTCTTCTGGGGCTTCAATATGCGTCATTACCTTGGGTTTGGTTAATTCTTTCCCAGCAAGACCTCGTTTTGTTTTTACAATTATTCTATATCAGAGGCCTTTTGTATTGTCTACACTACTTCGTGTTATAAAATGTACCAAACAAGTGCTATTTTTCAAATTGATTAAACCTAACCTTTTCCCCAAACAATACATAGCTACGACGCCCATGGTTGAAAAGGCTAGATAAAAAACAAATCTGAAAGAATAAAAAAAATGATATCCAGTATTTTCTTCTTTAGTCTCAATATTTTCTCTAATAAATAGTACTCAAATATACGTACTATATTTAAAAAGATCCATATTTTTTCGCCTAAAGCTCTTTTCAAACTAGACCACCCTAAAATATTGATGTTTTGGAAAGGGCTAATTTCGGCATTTGCAGCATCATTTAATTTGGAAGAGTCTAGGCACGTGTCGTCTGCAGAAAGGTTATCAGTAATCTCTACAACGGGTGGGGTATTCGGTGTAAAATTCAAACGCATAAAAATGTTTCCTTTTCTTTGAATATTGTCTACCCCACCACACGAGTATTTAGGACTTTAACCCTTTACCAAAATGGCCAAAATTTGGGGTGCTCCTATTCGAAATTTATTGCAAAAGACAAATGATTGTTGCTAATGAAATGGATTATGTACCAAATAGGTCAGAAAACATTGAGACAAATGAAGAAACTGCTGATAATCAGCAGTTTCTTCTTTTGTCTCATTGTTTTCCAAAGTATTTTCTGTAATAGATGTCAACACCGGTCTTGTTTGGGAAAGGGTTAATGTTGGCATTTGCAGCATCATTCAATTTGGAGCAGTCTAGACATGTGTCGTCTGCGGTAAAGGTTATCTATTATATAATCTCCAGAGAGGGTGGGGGTATTCGGTGTAAAATTCAAATAAAATGTTTGGTGGTAAGGCAGGCTTCTCCCCCTCCTTTGAATAATTGTAGCGCTTCTGCCTCTAACTCGAGAGGTCCCGGATTCGAGCCCCGGCCTCCGCAAATGTCCTTTTTGACTAAAATATCACTAGTGGGCGAGCAGCTGGAGGCTCGGTAAGGATCTTGTGGTAGTACTGGTATAAGAAAAAAACAGGAAACCGTGGTTAGGTGCTCCAGCCGCTGCGACATGGCCATATCGGTTGAAAACGGAGCGAAACCAAATAAACCAACCTTTGAATAATTGTCTATCCCATCTACGAGTATTAAGGATTTTCATTTGGATTTTTCGTTTGTCTTCAGCCCATCTAATTCCAAACCATTATACAAATACCTAGTCTTGTAAAAGGTAGTCCTTGCAATGAATTTGACTTCCATTAGAAAAAAATGTTGGAAAGTATTGAGACAAAAGAAGAAAATGCTGATCATCAGCATTTTCTTCTTTTATCCTAATACTTTCCTAGCCTTACCATGCAAATTATGCTCATTTTAGTAGAACTAATTGCAGACTCTACAGACCATTTTGATTTGAACCAGTCTACATTTTAGCGTCTGTGCAAATGTTATCTATAATCCCAAGAGTGGGTGGGGGTAGTCGGTGCAAAATTGTAAAACATAAATATTGCTTGATCATGTGATGGTAATCTGAACGCAAATTTGCTCTTTGAAAACGAGTTCCCGCGTGCATATGAACATGTTAGATACGTTGCATTTCAAGCCCGAGATTTTTTCATTTGGACAGGATATCTGAACACCATATTAATATCGTCACTTTTCGACGAAAACCTCGTAACTACAGCTTGTGTTAAGCAGCAGTTACGAGGTTTTCGATGAAAAGCAGCGATATATAAAAGCATTATATTATTATAAGAAAAATACTGACAATTTCTATATGCTTCTTTTACTTCAATGCTTTCTGAGCTGTTTCCATTGAAATATGAAAAACAAATGTTTTTGGGAAGGCGTTAATATTTTCTGTGCAAAATCTGTTATTGGTCCAATCTACTTCTACCGCAAGACTTAGCAATTTGTCTTAAATTCGCTCGTTTTGGAAAGAACTAACATTAGCGTGGCTATAAAATTCGACATTTAAATATTGTTTGATTTTTGTCCAAGAAATTCGAGTAAAATATCCTTGATGAAATTAATTAATTTAAACAAAGATTTCATCACCTTAGACGTTCTATTGCGAATTATATCTTATCACAAAAGACAAAATACAGACTTTGTTAAATTCAAAATAATTGCAGATAACAATACCAACATGGATAAACATTCTTTCAAAAAGCACAGGGAACAATGGTAAAAGAGAAACATGTTTCATTCACTCAATTTCTTCTGTTTTCGTCACAGTTTGAAACGTTCAAAAACCTTGAGCAAAAACGAATTATCATTTGAGAAAGGGTTAAGTGCGTTGCATTTTAAGGTTTCTTTGTGAAATGGCATCTCCAAAGATTAACCCATTCCCAAACAAGACCTGCATTTGATAACCCCAAATAGAAAGGGTTCGGGAAAACATTACAACAAAAATGAAAATGTTGATAGTCAGGATTCTCTCCTTTTGCTTCAATGCTTTCTGTGCTTTACAGTATATAAATCAATTTTTGATAAATATTTTTTTTTACTGGCAGCAATTTTCTATATTTTTAAGTCTAAATTTTGCAGTTTTGGAAAGAGTTAAGTGCAGTGAATTTTAGTTTTCTTTGAGAAATGTCATCTTCAAATATCAAAGTTGTAATGTACTCTTAAACCTTACCCAAACAAGACCCGAATTTGACATCACTAGCAGAAATATTTTGGGAAACATTCAGGGAAAGGAATAAATTGTTTATAAATAGCAATGTATTCTTTTCCCTCAATATTTTCTATGCTATAACTCACTCATTTAATACATTTGATATCAGATATTTTGTCACCTGTAACTCCTTTCGAATTATAACAGTCTACAACTTGTGGTTTGGAAAAGAGCTAACCCTTTCCTAAAAGACATACTATTTTGCTCCATTAAGAAAGCTTTCGTAGATGGCAATATGGAGACTGACAAAGGCAATAGTTGTGAACCTTATGGTACAGAAAGTATTGAGCGAACCCTGGTTATCAGCATTTTTGCTTTTGTCTCAATATTTTCACATGCCTATTCTATTAGGGACGTTAAAGACATGCCTTGTTTGGGAAAGGATTCATCTTCTTTTCTAAACGCTTTTCAAATAACCTAAAAGGTTGGACTGTTCAAGTCAGCAATCTGCACAGACGATGAACTTAATGTTTAAGACATAATTTGTTTACAGCATAGCACAGAAATTATCAAGGCAAAGGGAAAGGAAGGCCGATTGTCAGCACTTTTAAAATTTTATTGTAAGGTTTCCCATGCGTGATTCCTTTAGGAAGGACTAACATGGTTGTTTGTGAAAAGTTTAAATGCCAAAGTTAATTCCATAAACGTTGCTTTGAACTCAGATGATATCATTAGCACCAGATGATTTATTGCGTGTTTTTTTCTTTGGAAATCTAAGGTTCATAGTATCAAAATACAGTCGACACTCATTGTGTCGAAGTCAGGGGGCCATCAAAATACATTGACATGTCTGGGGTTAGACTCATCCGATTTTTTAAATTTCGATTCAAATGACATTTGATCAATTTTGTTACGCGTCCAGTTCATTCATATTTGAAATATAGTCGGAAAAGGAAAGAAATTGATAGAAACAATTTCTAACCTTTCCTAATAAATTTCAATGACAATATTTAATTCGAAATTATTTTGTTTAAAATTTTTGATATCCATAGCGGAAACCTGACTTAACTATAAGAGTCATCCAACATATAATACAGAAAATAATGAGTCATATGGAGAAATTGCTGATTGTCGGCATTAAATTTATATTCTTTTGTCCATTGTTTTATCAAATCATTTACCTTCATGAACGTTATTAAAATCAGGCCTTAATTGGATAAGGGGTTACCCATTATCACTTGTTGACGCCTTTTGTCGCCCAGTAGGACATTTATGATTCGCAAAACATGATGGAAAATGACAAGCAATTTCATCATTTCCCACAATGGTTTCCACACAAAAAGACAAAAATGTAATTTTAGGCCATTGATATTGTCGTCTGCAACCTCTTTGAACTTGGACGAGTCGAAAATGCTGTCGTCAGGTAACTGCTTAAACGATCGCACGTCGAAAGATTATCGCAAGACAGATTTGCATCGTAAGATATTGTGGTGCCACCTATTTTGGTGGGAAGTTATCATGCTATATTTTCCGTTCTAAAAATCATATAGTGCGACTGTGAGTTACCGTTTCCCAAACACAAAATGTTCATGTTGTTTATGCGTATACGAAATTCTTTGTGCGACGTCGCTAGTATTCTTTGGGTACCCGAACCCATTCGGGTGACGTCGTAAACATTCGGCGGTGGAACGTTCCACCACCCAAAGTTTACGACGTCACTCGAATGATTCCGACGTCGTTTGCATTCCATTAGAGGTGGACTACCTTAACTGTTTATGGTATTGTTTATAAACTTCCCCTGATCTCGCATGAATTATAGATGATGTAACGTGCAGACAGTGGTTTGTGAAATATATAACATGCACAAAATAAATAATCTAGGGAACGAACTGGTCCGCAGGAAAAATGAATTTTTCTGTGGTGTAACACTGGTGTTAGATAGAATGGTTGATTGAGAAATTGGATCTTAATGTAACATTTTAGAATCTTGGTGAGCTAGCTTGATTTAGCCAATAGATACCAAAGAGGATGCAATCTAGGTACGCGCAATATATTAAATGTCAGCTGGGTAAAGGTACGCGGTTGTAATCAAGGTAGCAGACTGCGGTTTCTGGGGCCGAATCGCTGTCGGAAACACGCCAATGTATTGGAAACTTAAATAACTATCTCAAACACCAACCTGAAATCAAAAACACATTTTGTTAGCAAAAATGAGTAGCAAAGCTGCATAAAAAGCATAGTTATTTACATGCTAACACCAAGGCAATGAAAAATTTGACAAGAAAAGATATCCGACATGGCCGCGAAAACTAGTGAAAATTTGGCCGTTTTCGTACAAACGCCAACTTACCTTGAAGCCACCCGGGAAATGATAGCCCATTACAGACTTGCTGTCTCTAAAGCTAAGACAGTGCTGGATCTCATAATGCATTAAAAATATGTGGTTTCCTGATACTTTTTTCACAATTTTTAAAAGTACTCTTACCCTTTGATTATAGCCTGAAAAGCCGACAAATTTACCATACCCCACCCACTACACTTTAGCATGTGTTACAGGGTACCAGTCTAATCAAACAAAGCTAGCATATGTAGTGCGAATTCTGAAATGGTCCCTAAATAGAAATTTGTAATGATTTAAGGAAGCTCTGTCTGTTCTTATTTTCAACCATCCAGTCAAAACTTACCTTTTTCTAATATTCCTAAATTTGCCCCCTACCAGTTCGAATATTCCAACAGAAACTGCATACTGCTACCTTAAGGGGAGGAAAATGTTTCTTCTTACATGAAAAGGCTCATAAATCAATTACCTTGTGCTATTTCCTATTAATTCAGAGCACTAAAACCAAAGCTTTTCCCAAAAATATGATAATTATCACTCATTGAACTTTTCAGTCCAATGGCTGATTTTACCCCCTTTTTTAAGATAAAACATACCTACCACTAGCTTGTTAATTTACATTCTCAATTCTCAATTGCTCCTTTTTCAGGCTTCAAAGTCCACTTACTGAATTGCTTTTAGATACTAGTGTCCTTTGAACAGCCTTCTGGATGGTTCCTCATTGTTTTTTCACTTATCTCAATGAAAAATGTTAGTTAGCCAGTCCGCGCCATGTCGAAATATCTTAAGATTTTTCATGAAAGTTTGATTTTTCCCAAAACATGGGGTACTCATTCTTTAATAAGCAGCTTCTCATGACTATCAGAATCTGATTTAAGAAAATCACAATGCTAATAACAGTTTCTTTGGGTATTTTTATTCAATTTGAGACATAAAATGCATGTTGTTAATGGTCCATGGGAGGTAATTCAGATTCACTAAAAATGAGGTATTCATCCAAAATTCTCTTCATGCCCAGACCCAATTCTAACATTCTTCATTATTTGAGGCCAAAGCATACCAAAAATGACAAAGATAGAGCAAAATGTAATCTGAATGTGAGATAAATAACCAAGTTGGTGACAAGTGTACATTGATACGGGGTCGAATCCGAAAGCAAATGTCAAGATTGTCGACCGCATAGGCATTTACGTATCCTTCGCCGTAACATGTAGCACATTATGTTGACTTAAAATAAAGCTCCCCCCCCCCCTCTGACAAATTAATGTTGGTCAATATAAAGAAGGTTTGAGGTCAACAGAGTCAGGAAATAAATGAAATGGCTTTAACCCCCCCCCCCCCCCATTACCCCTCCTCCCCCAACTTAAGATTGTTCTGGCTGACAAAACACTTGTTTATACATGCTTAAACATCCATGTTCCAAGCAAACCTGTGCTTCAACAGCAATTCACAAAAATGTGAGACACAATGACAGTACTAAATGAGGCAAAATGTTGAAAAAATGCAAACAAGACTACACACAACATGTTATTGCACTACCACGGACCGATACCGGAGCAGATACACAGTATGATGGGTGTTCCTCAGGGTGGTTTATTCAGAACAGATATTTCAAGCTTCAATCAAGCTCTCTAACACCTGTAAGCTTTAAATTGCAATTCTTGCTGCCAATAAGCATTGCATATTGAAGGGGTGTGGCCATATACAAATATTAAACAAATTACCAATTTTTGCAAATTTCGACCATTTTCCATTTTTTAGTGTTTTTGAATTACCTCCCTTGTTTAGACAATGTTTACCAACTAATTATCAGCCCTATATCATTCAAAATGCTATTTTCTTACTTACAAATGCCTGAATTACTATTTTAAAGGCATTTCACAGGTAAACAAAGTGGTAAGAAAAAAGTCATATTTACCATAAGGTAGCAGACTGCGGTTTCTGGGGCCAAATCGCTGTCGGAAACACGCCAATGTATTGGAAACTTAAATAACTATCTCAAACACCAACCTGAAATCAAAAACACATTTTGTTAGCAAAAATGAGTAGCAAAGCTGCATAAAAAGCATAGTTATTTACATGCTAACACCAAGGCAATGAAAAATTTGACAAGAAAAGATATCCGACATGACCGCGAAAACTAGTGAAAATTTGGCCGATTTCGTACAAACGCCAACTTACCTTGAAGCCACCCGGGAAATGATAGCCCATTACAGACTTGCTGTCTCTAAAGCTAAGACAGTGCTGGATCTCATAATGCATTAAAAATATGTGGTTTCCTGATACTTTTTTCACAATTTTTAAAAGTACTCTTACCCTTTGATTATAGCCTGAAAAGCCGACAAATTTACCATACCCCACCCACTACACTTTAGCATGTGTTACAGGGTACCAGTCTAATCAAACAAAGCTAGCATATGTAGTGCGAATTCTGAAATGGTCCCTAAATAGAAATTTGTAATGATTTAAGGAAGCTCTGTCTGTTCTTATTATCAACCATCCAGTCAAAACTTACCTTTTTCTAATATTCCTAAATTTGCCCCCTACCAGTTCGAATATTCCAACAGAAACTGCATACTGCTACCCAAACACCCCGGAAGCGAGCCGGGAGCCATTTTAAGATGGCGGAGCTTCCGTTTCTACCAGCCAAAATGGCGGTATTGTCTGTGATTCCCCGAAGATTGCGTCTGTAGATGTAGTAACGTGCAGACAATGGTCTGTGAACTTTATAAACATGCGCGAGATAAATAATCCGGGGAACAAACCGGTCTATGGGAAAATGAACATAATAATTCTGTGATGTAATAGTGCAGAATTTAGGACGTATTATGTCCTATGAAACGTACGAGACAAATATAGAAATCAATACGGAAGTAGTTGTGTTATGTCACTAAACAAATCCTAATTACAGAACTACACATAAGAGATTTGATTTTATTGGGGTTTTACGCCGTTTTCAACTTCTATGGTCATATCGCAGCGGCTGGAGCACCTAACCGTGCGTTCCTGGTATTTTCCGCACCAGTACAACCACAATATCCAAACCTAGCCTCCAGCTGCTCTCTCACATAGATGATTCACACCCATTGGTGAGAGACAAATGACCTTTGTCAAATGTCAAAATGGATACTGGCCGAGCCGGGTTTAGAAATCGTGACCCTGGGCACATAAGAGAGGAATACAATATTGCATTTATTGTTCGCCAAACCACATATTGTGGATATGCACTGGAATATACTCATCGAGACGATTCAAAGATATACACACAGCACTGGGCTTGGCATTGAAAAAAAAAATAGAATTCATTTTACCCCTCCAAGTCTTATCTGTTCTTCTATAATTAAGTCCATATTGTCCGTATAGGGTGTTGGTACTATACCATTGGCTATACTTCAAGGCTTAACGCCTTCCACGTGAGATGTGGCAAATGATGTACACCAAGTGGCAAGACAAGGTCCCTGACACAAAGAAACTCAAGCGAGCCAAGATGGAAAGTATCGACACCTCATTACTCCGCTCCCAACTCCGCTGGTATGGTCATTTGCATCGTATGGATGACAAGCGTCTACCTAAAAGACTGTTCTATGATAAACTTACCACTGGCAAACGAAGACCAAGGAAGACCGAATATGCGTTACAAAGATACTCTTCAAAACATCCTCAAGTACTGCCAGATACCCACTGACTACTGGGGAAGGATTGCAGAAAACCGGTCTTAGTAGCGATCAATAGTAAAGTCTGCTGTTGGAAAGTTCAAAGAAAGACGTTTTACAAGATATAAAGAGGACAGGCGACAGAGACGGAAAGATGCTAGACGTACAAATTCTACCTCAGACGAGCGTCCCAGCATTCCTTGTCCCTACTGTAACCGATTACTAGTATACCGTGCAAGGATAGGAATGGCCAGCCAAAACGCAGACCGCACGCAGGAGCACGTACGACCGGTTGTAAGAGAGGCTTAAGTGCTCCTGCGTGCGGTCTGTGTCTAAAACGTACGTTTAGTCGTGCGATGCACGCACGTGCAACGTACGGTTTTGGTGGACGAAACCAAGACGCAGACTGCACGCAGCAAAGAATTGACCGAACAATTCTTTGCTACGACCATTCTGCGTCTTTTAGAACGACAGCATGCAAGACAGAAGTATGGAGCACGTACGACTTGCGTGCGTGTGTCGCAGGGAACGATGTACTGAAATTCCAGAAAATTCACAAAGAATGCGTACTTTTCTCGAAAGAGATTCATACTTTTGAAGTGTTTTGAATGTACATATACTAGTCAACACTCCTAACCGGCCACTTTGTTTTGCATATTTTTGAAATATTTACAATAATCCGATTTGTAAGAGGTTTACTTCTTTCGAAAGGTTGTTCATTTGAAGATCATTTCGTACAAACCTCGCGTGTTAAAAAGTTAGCGTTTCTTTTTGAGATAACATGAAAGACAAGAACCCCCATTTTCAAAAATCACGAAAACTGCGCCATTCGACAGAAATCCTGATTCAGGACCAAATAAAATTTTGATATTCTTAGAATTTATCTATCAACATTGCTAGACAATCGATAATGAAGCATTATTCTCGAAAGAAAATTTTAATTTTATGGAATATTGCCCAGATATGAACAGATTTCCACAAAATACCCCACCCATCAATGTTAAAATCGATGAAAATCGAAATAAGGGGTATGGTGAAACTTGTGTCAATTCTTAAATATTCGAAACAGAATATTGGTAACATTTTCATCTTTTTCACTTCGAAAATGATTATTCTATTCAATGAAAAACAATGATTGTGCTTATACCGTCACTAAATGTGTCTTTTGTGACAGAAATTAAGTGGCCGGTTAGAAGTTTTGACTAGTATATTTTAGGCGCTCTTACAACCCGTCGTGCGTTTTTATAAATCGTGCGATTTTGCAGAGTTTTAAAACGTACGATTTAAAAAAACGCACGACGGGTTGTAAGAGAGGCGTTAACGGATTGAACTTATGTATCATTACAAGCCAAAACGAACCTCACTTACTTTAAATTATTTTTTTCTACCTCGATATTATTAATAATTAAAAGGTGTTGAAGAACGTCTTGTTATAGCGTATTGTGGTTGTCGTGATATCACGTTAGGTACCGCGCTAGCGCTATCGAATTGTCCCTAAACTTGTGCCAGTCTGATGAATAGGGAATTCGAAGTAAAACAATAGCGTTAAATGAAATCGCAAGTCTCTGAATCTCTGATTATTTCTGTATATCCAGAAAAAGGAAAAACAAATGACTACGATTCTGATGGTTTGTCACGGTTGTGTGACTTGATTTTATTTAGAAACACAACATAAGAATACAGAGCCTGACGCCAGGCTAAATAGTCCCCTAATAGCCGAAGTATGGGATTCATACAAGAGCGCCATGTTACTGTACTCGACTGAACAATGTATCATACGACGTAGTATGTCAGGGGCATTACGAAGCAGTCGTCTGATATTCATGCGCAATATGTAGTGAAACAAATTTACCGAAATTGATGAAATTTGTATGCAGAAAGTCGAAAGAAAAACAGGATATGCACAATTATTGTTGCATAAGCTCGTAAGATATAAGAACGAAACCAACATGTACTTTAGCACATTTCACATTTCACAAAGTGTCCCATTTCGACGACACAATCATAACCAACTGATATTAACTGTGGAATGATCAACTGATATTAAACTCAGGAATGATAGTTTACTGAAATGCAATTGACACCACGTTTAGCAATGTTTCATTTTTATTGTGGCGACTGGAGGATCTAAATAGATCTATATGTTCCTGGAATTTCTCGCACTCATTCACAACATTCTAAGCAAGGATTGTATTTCTTATTGTATAAACTTTATTGACATTTACCCAACCAATGCCTGGTGTTGACTAACTAGTAACCACAATTATAAAGACAGGTTGGCGGCGTCTTTGTCCAGCTTATAATAGCAGTTAGTCGTACATTTTCCACACTGCGTTACTACGACTTTGCCTAAATTTACAAAGAAAGAAACCATAAGACTTAAGTTAAGCTTAACCCTGGACTCGAAAGCCTATATATTGTCTAGGGAAAACCAAGAAAGTCGAGAACCCTTCGGGCTTGAAGCCTTATTGAATTTCAATCCCGCCATTTCCGCCCGGTAATTTATTTATGGTGCGTATATCGAATTTAAAGGTGACACACGGAAACACTTAATTCAATTTTCTGCTGAGATTTCAGAAAATGACCGCAGCATGGAAGACGGAACCAAATTCTACCTCAAAAAGTCACCAGAACTACATTAGCCGATTACCAAACGACACAATTTTGGACTTTTCCAATTTGAAAGATGTAGCAGACGACAATTTCAAGTTTGTGAACATTTGAATTTCTTTCCATTTTGGATTAAAACATTGTGGAAAATGAAGAAATTGCTTGTGACAAGCAATTCCTTCATTTTTCACAATGCCTTTATCTCGTGAGGAGTCAAAAAGAGTCATTGTGTGGTGATGGCTTAAAAACGTAAGATAGAATTAGACAACAAGGCTCATAACAGAAACTTTTCGCTCGAACCCCCACCCCAACACTTTCTCGATTATTTGTATGTAATGTCATACAAAACTAACATCTTTATCAAAGTCCGTTTTGTCGTCCGTGTCGGCTGCAAGTTGGAGCAGTCTTAATTGTTACCTTTCGGACAGGGACCAAGGGTATTATGGAATGGCAATGCCAACGCTCAATATAATATCTAACCAGGGAAGATGCCATATGGCTTAATGGCTTTATCCTTTAAATGTTTCATCGAAGTTATATCCCAATGATTTACATTGGCTTTCTTTTGTCAAAATGTTTCAGTGTAACTACTTAAAACATTTTACTGCAAGAATGTCGAATGTGGTGTCATATTATCTCTTACAGTAATGTACCGTTTAAAAGCAGTCTAATTGTAATGTACAGTTATCGGTCACAGTAATATAAGTTAAGTAGGTCAACTGTGGTACATTTTCATCGCTTACAGTAATATGTCGTCAGTAGATCGACTATAATACACTGTTATCGCTTACAGTAATATACCCATTGACTAAGCAGCCAGTCTACAATATTTCCAGTCTATTTTTTTTTTATTTTCGGACTGACTCATTTGACGCATCACTCTATCCATTTTTGGATAAAAATCACTACGCGGTGCGCATAACTCCAAAATCCTGTCGCCAAAAAGTAGCAAGCAGAAAATTGCAACTACAAATACATTTGCAACAAAATAAAGTTTGATTTTCGTCTCAATTTCATCTAATAAAATAATTAATTCAAATTAGATTATTCATTTTACTCTATGCAAGCATATGAAGCAAATATGCCGCGTGACAGGAAGTCATGAGGAAGTACCACGTGTATGCATTTCATGGGCGCTGACATCTTGAAAGTAGTTAACCCAGAATGCCCACCAGAGATAGATGGTAATCGACAGGTGGCGACATCTATTGGTAGATATTGGTAATATACCTTCAAAGTAGGTAAATGGTGCTGCACTGTCATCGCTTACAGTAATATACTGTAAGTAGGTCGATTGTAATGAACTGTTTTCGCTTTCAGTAATATACCTTAAGTAGGTCAACTAAGATGCCCTGTTATCGCTAACAGTAATATACCATAAGTAGGCCAACTGTGGTGCAATATTATCGCTTGCAGTGATATACCTGAGTAGGTCAACTGTGGTGCAATGTTATCGGTTACAGTGATAAACCACAAGTAGACCAATTGTGGTGCAATGTTATCGCTTGCAGTATATCAACTGTGATTAGTTTATTGAGTTTTACACCGTTTTCAATTGCTATGGTCATATCGCAGAGGCTGGATCACCTTACCATGGATTTCTATTTCTCATACCAGTACTATAACTCAAAGATTATGGTTCTCATCTTGTATACAAACACTAAAACCCAATATACGTATAGTTCGTCTATCGGGAGTGGCAGATGTTTACTTTTTGTTTTCATAAATTATACCGTAATTAACCCGATTAACTATGTATCAATGATAGATACGTCGTCTTAAACAGATTATTTGTCTCATAACTCGATTTTAATCACAAATCAATACCCTGACAACCCTTTGTAAATGAAAGAGCCTACTGTTTATCTACCACCCATTTTGGAACACCTATACATAGTTTAAACATTTACCAAACCAATTTATTTATTTTTATAGTGAGCTATGCGATTGACTTAATGTCCTAACTCGTTTATTCTAGAAAGAGAAATTGTTTATGTTGGGTCATTTTCAACAACAAGTAGTTTAATGTTTATATACAAGTCTGGAGTTGCAAACTTTGAGCTATATACCGCAACACCCTAACCGATCCTCCAGCTGCTCCCCCATATAGGTTCACGATATCAAACCATTGATGGGTGACATTTTTTGTCAGAAAGAGGTCAGCTGTGAAGCACTTAATATCTCTTACAGAAATATACCTTTAGTAGGTGAAGTACGATGCAATATTATCGCTTACAGTAATATACATTAAGTCTGTTGTTTAATGTTATCGCTGAGATTAAAATACCGTATGTTTGTGACATTTGGTGCATTTTTGTCGCTTACAGTATAATTTCTCGTATTAAGAAATATACTCACCGTCATAAAAAAGTAGCCACTTTTCAAATAACCCTATATATCACAATTCTTAATGTCTTTGTTTTACATATCCATACGCATTTCCAACGATTTCTTTCCACACTTCAATGGTTAAAGGCTTTCAACATGCCCGGAAACATGTTTAGTTGTACTTTGGGTTCAAAACAGTGTTTTATGATATAAAGCTTAATTTTGTTTACTTACAGCTGTCATTTTCTGTATTACTGGACGCTGTTAAAATACAAACAAAAGTCCCATTTCAATTTTACAGTCAATAATTCTGTTGAAATGATAAAGGTCTGTGAAAATTTAGCACTACCATTATAGCATGTCTGAATGTTAAATGTTTGATTATAACCGGAAGTGGTTGGTGGATAAAGTGAAGGAAAACATTTTCTTAATTTGGAACTTCATAAAGACCAAACAGAAACGAAAATTCAATGAAAAGAATATTTGAGATGAAAATCAGTGTTGGTTGGGCTAAAACCGGAAACCGCCATTTTGCAAGGGTCTTGGGTGTAATGAAAATCACTTATTAGTCAGTAATCGTTTCGAATAAAAATAGTATCATAAACAAATATCCTTTTTCATTTTCGGTCCGTTTCCGGTCCTATATATGGTCCTTAATTTCAGTAGTGTGTTCCGTATCAGTTATGGATTTCCTGGAACTACCACCAAGCTACCATAGATAATGGGGGTAATTCGACTGTTTTTGATTCTTTCACGAAAGCATTTCTACTTGTCATGCTTCATTGTTTTGTATATATTTCGGTATGGTTATGAATAATCCTAAAATTGTCAACCATTTGCAGTAGACAAGTGGCTACTTTCTTATGACGGGGAGTATACATACTGGATTCGAGAGAACTGCATTTAATTTGCTACTGTTTATACTGTATAATTTCTATCCAATAAATGACTAATATAAACATTACCAAAAACATGTGTAATTCTATGATTTTGCGTCCGTACATGATCATCTTAAAGTTTGGAAAAATAGAGAGGAAACACCAGAATGATGACCTTTTAAAACTATACCACATTAAGCTACCCTGACATTTCCCCACCGTCATCTTTTCTGCTTCAAATAGAATTCGAATTGGTTAAGTGTTAACAAAATCATTGTCAATTTTCTGACATTGTTGTGTCACGTGATTAGTCGTTGTGATTATACCGACTCATTATCTTCAAAAAGCAAAATATATATACATCCATGCAAAGCTAGTCCATTTCATGGACATTTCAGTTAAAAATGAACTCACACGTACAACAATTATATAGCCATGAGTAGCCCTCTTTCAAATAGATCGGTTTACACAAAGCTTAAAAAATGTGATCATGGTGTTTTATTGTTTTTCGGTAAAACCATTTATATTCCGCGACTTCCTTCGGGGATCCGTATAAAACAATAAAACAAGGAATTCTTCCTGAAAACAAACGCTTTTCTCTTTTTTCGCTTTTCAACAAAAAACTCGTTACTGCAGCTTAAAACAAGTTGGAAAGCATCGAGTTATTAGGAGAACGTATTTTTGTTTTTGTGCTTGTGAATCACAAATGACCTACTCGCCAAACAGAGGCTATCGTTTTTACAACGCGAACATCTGTAAATTTGACATGAAAATTCGACTATATTGACGTCATCAACACGTCATAAGTACTGCTAATATCCTTTCTAAATTTCGTTTCAGACAAATGGGTAGATAAATCGTAAATCTATATGGCAGAGCATCTGGAGGCCTGGAAAGGACATATCGGCAGTACTGAAGAAAGAAACGACACGAATTCATCGATATGCGTTTCACGTCCCGTAAAGGAAAGGCTCATGAAAGAAAACAAACGTTGGAGCATAAAAGAAAAATGGTGATTTTTAACCAGCTGACATTTGTTATTTTGCCTCAATAATCAGTGCTTTATTGAAGACACGACCAGTCTTTATAAACATTAAAGTTGCCATCTGCAGCGGCTTTTAGGCTTGAACGTTTCTAACTTGGGGTGGGTAAGTACCTAAGTACAGGAAACGCCCAAATTGATTCTGTAATCCATAAATCTGTTAACCCTTTTCAAAGTAAGACATGGTTTTGAGGTCCTTAAAAAAAGACTTGGGAAAACATTGAGACAAAAGAAGAAAAATGCTGATGATAAGCATTTTCTCCCTTTGTCTCATACTTTCTGTGCTAAAACTTATACGAATTCTAATTTCGGTATAAAGTATTTTGTCTTCTGCAAGTCTATTTTAATTGGATCGCTCTAAAATTTGCCGTCTGGGAAGGGTTAAAGCCGTTTATGTCTGATATACAAATTGTCCTTCTAGACAAGATAAAATGGCCCCCATCAGCAAGCGGTGCTTCCGGTTCCGGTTTGGTGCCGCTTCCGGTCGGAAATGGGCGCTTTCTGATTTGAACTTAAAAATAGTCCAAATTTATTTAGGCGAAGCCTCTTTATATATAAGTCTAGCATTGATCTTGTCTGTAATGTCTTTCAAATTAAAGTATTATAAAGCTTGTCTTTTCCTGAAAGCTTTAAGCTGGTCCAATATGCTGAGAAAAAACGAAGTTCCAATCTAGTTTTCAAATCACGAATTTGTTAACCTATTCAAACACATACAAAATTCAAGACTGTTCTCAATGTTACAGGCTTCTGCCTGGACTATGTAAAAGTTATACATCGCAAACCGCATTGTATTGATAGAGAAAGAGAAAATACTGATGATAAACAGTTTGGTTCTCTTCTCACAATACTGATTGAAGCTGTCTAGATTAAGATAAACAAAACCAGTGTTAATGTGGGAAAGAGTTAACAAAACATGTTTACAAGTTAACCAATTCCAACTCATTTTGACTCATTTTGACTCCCATTAAAAAAGCTTTGGGAAATTTTGTGTAAAATGAAGAAGTTGCTTGTGACAAGCAATTTCTTCATTTCACTCTATGTTTTCTATTCAGACAGATCAAAAAATAAAATTCTTTAAACTTGTAATAATTGTCTGCAACTTCTTTGAATTTGGACCAGTTTTGTTGTCTGGTGATGGGTTAATTAAATCTGTTTACAAGTTAACGACAAAAACGGCACATAATTACTGGTTATGTTTTTTACTCGAGGACAAAAGGTCACGGAAAAACATAGGTTTTGCACGTTTCTAGTATGCCACGCGCGGGGCTCCACGGAATCTATTTTTAGCGGGAGAATCTCCCGTAAATCTTCCCGGAAAATTGATTTAGCCCGGATTACGCGGGGAATTGTAGTGGTCGGGAAATAATTTGATGGATTGAGTCTGTAATATACTTTATCCTCGGCGACAAGTTGCCGTATATATAACCCTTGCTAGATCTATTCCAAAATATTCGTGTTGCTTAGCATAACGCTGCATTTCAATAAAAAACTTCGAGCTTAAAACAACAACAACAAGAAGAACATGCTGATAACCACCACCACCCCCAACAACAAAGTGATCTACGTTTACGATGTTTCATCGCGAGTTGTCTGAAATTATAATCATAAGTGTATAATTTATATTTGTCTTCGAACACGCTAACAAATGAGCCGGGATCTGGGAACATGCCCGAAAAAAGCATTTGAGGGCCATGTTTCAAGATCAACCTAGGTATACGTGCAAGTTATTCTCTTACTGGTGCTATAGGCGACGAAGAAGCTATTGAAGAACAAGATGGTTCTTGATCAGACTGCTTGTATACGCAGGCTGATCTGGAACCATGTTGGAATCAAAAGCCTTGAGGGGCCTTATCCAGACACCGTGTATACGCAGGCTGATCTGGAACCATGTTGGAATCAAAAGCCTTAAGGGGCCTTTTCAAGACACCGTGTATACGGAGGCTGATCTGGAACCATGTTGGACTTAAAAGCCTTAAGGGGTCTTTTCCAGATACCGTGTATACGCAGGCTGATCTGGAACCATGTTGGACTTAAAAGCCTTAAGGGGCCCTTTTCCAGACACCTCCTAAAATGTTTTGCTCATAGTCTTGCAATAAAAGGTTGAATTTTTCTAACAATTAAAAAGACCAAATCTGCTTGTTTTCAAGTTTTGATTTGAGAAGTAGAATGACGCTTAACGGTAGCAGATTGTTGTCGTAGAGGCTTCCTTAAAGGCAGACATAAAACCATTGAGAATAAAACAAATTATATTGCCATAGATCTTCAATCCTGAATTGATAGGCAGTTCATTTAATCCCATCAATTTGTGTCACAATTGAATGAATATGGAGAAACTTGGTCTATCTATCTTACAGCCAATAGTCTGAATAGATAATACGTTCTACTCTTTTTCTAAACCCATTACCAAACGACAAATTTTGGACTAGTCCAAATTCAAAGATGTTGCAGACGACAATTATAATGGAATGAAATTCAAAATATTTTAGTCTTTTTCGGTAGAAAACATTGTGGGAAATGAAGAAATTGCTTGTAACAAGCATTTTCTTCATTTTGCACAATGTTTTCAAAAGCCATTATCTTATAGGGAGTCAAAAAGAACCAATGTGTGGTAATGGTTTAAGGACCACAATTTAAATAAGGACTTGCCTTTATTGTGATAGCATTGGTGTTGGACGTTTCATAGTTTTTTCCTTTTACTTGATATATGATTTTATATTTCTATCTTGTATGTTCTTAAACTACATGCATGTATATTCTTACTTAGGCCGTATGAAGCAATTTCATATTGGGGGTGGCTAAAGCCCCAGTGTCTGAATATTGAGGGGGGCTAAACTGGATTTTCCCTAAATTTTCAGTGTAAAATAAGGAAAATTGAGCATTTTCAGCCAACTTTGGGGGCGGAGAGGGGCTGTTACTATGCCGAAATAAATCTATCTAAATCTATCTTAAAGATCTTGGTTTCACACGGAGACCATGCATATTATAGTCTTTCGAGGTTCAATGGACATTCAAAATTCTATGTTCTCCTTCATTAAAGAAAAAAAAATATCTATACATCATTTCTTGTGACAACAACATTGTTTTTTTTTTCAACGAATTCCACTAGATGTGGTACTAATATAAACCGTTTGTTTAGGCGTTACACTTTATAGTTTAGTTTAAACATATTTTATTGCCATCAAAAGTATATAAAACATGTACAAATTACAATGAATGGAGAAAATAATTGGCAAATGGGTTTGGCCACAAGTTCTGCCAACTTAGATACGGCCATTCCCTTTTGATTCACATATATTAGTGTCTTTTGTTTGCATACACGTGTATATCTACGTAATTGTATACACTGCTGTGTAAACTATTTCGCAGATAAACGCGTGCATTATGATGTGCATTCAGGTATTTCCTTTGTTGTAGTTTTAGACAATGTTGTTCCAGTAATGACGCGAGTTCAAAGATGATGACGATGTATGTTAAATATCTTTTTTGAGAAGTAGAAAAAAAGAATGTTTATTGTCAGCTGGAAGATGAAAAGGTTGACTAGATGTTGATTGGGCTGCACTTTTAACCAAATCGATTTGTGTTTTTAATATATTCTTGTACAGTTTTGAAAATTAAAGAATTTTCGTCCAAGGTTAGGTTTTCTGACCCAAATAGTAATAACGTCTCGTTCAAGGGATGGAATTTGTGAAGTGAACGAAATAGTCTTAATCTTGCATTAATATATAATGGGCATCGGAATAGAAAGTGTTCTGCGTCTTCAGTAATATAACCACAATTACAATTTCCATTGGGCGAAATGTGGTTTAAAAAAAGGTCATTGCTTAGGTCGCTGCATTTGTTTCTGATTCTAGCGTGAAAGATTGATAATTTTCGATCACCTACATAATAAAATCTTGGAACATTAGGCACGGAGAACATTTGTAAAATGCGTGATTTAAATAACGAAAGAGATTGTAATGATTTAACATCTACTGGAAGGTCATTCCAGAGGGAGACTGCAGATGGTATAAAGGAAGACGCAAAAAGTTCAGTTCTGCATGCAATTAAATCGACATTGTTCGCGTTACGTAGTGTGTATTGTGTTCTATTATGAACATGACCAGGAAAAATGTCTTGAAGATAACTTGGGGTTAGACCGTTAAGTATTTTAAAAATCAAAATGAGTTTTTGGTATTTGCGTCTATTTTCTAATGTAAGCCAACCAATTTCTTTATAAATATTGTTTAAAGATGCTGATCTTGTAAGACCTGTGACGATTCTAGCAGCTTCAATTTGGAGTTTTTCAAGTGTTTCCTTCTCACGATTTGTGCAATTATCCCAAACCACAGATGCATATTCCAAAACTGGACGCAAGAATGAGATATAGATTTGATTTAGGGAGTCCCGTTTCAGTCGAAATTTTAGACATCTCATTATTCCTAACAGTTTAGAAGCTGAATTAAATATATTTTTAACATGGTCGTGTCACTTACCGTCACTACTTAAAGTAAGCCCTAAATGTTTGTGGCTTTCAACAAAGTTAAGTTTTACATTATCGAAATAAAGATTTGGATGTTGCACATTATGTCTATTCGAGAAGTTTATAGCTACGGTTTTAGTTGGATTAAATGTTACTAGCCATTGTTTAGCCCATTGTGATATGATTAATAAATCGTGGTTTAAGATGCCTTCTATATCAAGTAAGTGTGTCGCAGAGCACGCCAAAGAAGTGTCGTCGGCAAATAATCGTGAGATGCTTAATAGATTTTCAGAGATGTCGTTGACGTACACCAGAAAGAGCAGAGGGCCGAGAACAGAGCCTTGGGGAACGCCCGCGTTTGTTGACCTTAGACTTGACCTTGACGAGTTGACAATTACTGACTGTTGTCGTCCCGACAAGTAGTCTCTAAACCATTCAAGTAAAGGGTCCTGTAAACCTAACTGCTTTAATTTAAACAAAAGTCCTTTGTGCCAGACTCTATCAAAAGCTTTTGATATATCACAAAATACCATACACAAATTCTGTTTTGAATCTAAAGACGAAACAATTTGGTGATATATCTCAAGCAATTGATGAACGGTAGAATGGCCAGACAGAAAACCTGACTGGTTTCTATATATTAAGTTGTTGGAGTAAAAGTAGTTGTACACATGTTTATAAACACATCTCTCCATTAACTTTCCAATGCAACTAAGCAGAGAAATTGGTCGATAATTAGAAGCACATGATTTATCACCCTTTTTGAACAGAGGATTTACAACAGATTCTTTCCATTTTCTTGGAAAAACTTTATTGGTGAGTGATTTGTTAAAAATTTTAGACAACGGTTTAGATACGCTTTCCTTTATATTTTTTAATAACCTATGACTGATAAGATCTGGACCTACAGCTTTATTGATATTAAGAGAACTGATAATACTTTCAACTTCATTTTCTGTGATAGTTATGTTATTAAGACTATTATTTGTTTTTAATTCGAACCTGGGTAGAGACACATGCGAATCATCTATATTAGAAATTGATGCAAAGTAATTGTTAAGACATTCAGCCTTTTCGTCATCTGTGTAATGAATGGTTTCTATATCGTCGTAAGTACTTTTTAAGATTGGAATTTTTTCTGACTTTTTATTCATATTAATTAATGTTTTGATATGCTTCCAGTATTTAGAAGGTCTTTGAAATCGAATATCGGAAAGACTTTCGTCTAGACTACTGAAATACCGCTGTTTTGCTACTTTTTTCAAATTATTAACTCTGTTACGAAATGCCTTGTATCTGTCCCAGTCTGATCTCAGTCCACGTCTTGTAGCAATTTTCTTTTGTCTGTCTCGTTGTCTACTTAGGCGTCGTATTTCAGAATCGTACCATGGTCTGTCGTTGGGTCTAATGGTGACCTCTTTAGAAGGAATACATAGGGACATCATTTCCAATAACCTATTTGTAAATCTTTCACATCCGTCATTAACCGATACTAAATCAATGAAGTCCCAGTTTTCCGTTTCTATTAATCTATTTAGCTCTGCAAAGTCGGCACGGTCATAATACCATACTTTTCGTTTGGTGCAAGTGGATGCCAAATTGTTGAATTTTATCATTACTGTAGTGGCTTTATGATCACTGATGTCGTTTTCAATGTCAATAGTGTCTGATTGAATTACATTCACAAACTCGGATACTAGGATGGGGTCTATCAAGGTCGCAGTATGTGCTGTCACTCGTGTTGGACTTGTGATCACGTTAGTCAGGTTATTTAAGGCTATCGAATTTGTAAGATGTCTCTCGGTCGGGTCCAACAGGTCTTGATTTAAATCTCCAACAATAATAATGTTTCTGTTTGACTCGAGGGCTCGTTCAATTGACGTATTAAAGTGATCCCAAAAAGCGACTGGTGAGTTAGGTGATCTATAGATATTACATAGTAGAAAGGATGTTGCTTTATGCTTTACCTCGACCCATATTGAGTGGATGGAACAACTTTCCAAGTCTAGTCTTCTAGTAGAGTAAAGATTACCAGAAATGTAAGTTATAAGACCACCAGAATGTGCAGTAAGGTCCTGTCTATACATTACACCGTCGTGTGTGTCAACAGTCAAATCAGCGTCGGGCACGTTATTATCTAAATGACATTCGGTAAAGCACATGATATCAAAATCAGATAAAGAATTTGAAATAAAATCTAACTTATTACGTATACTGCGAATGTTTAAATGAACGATGGCAATACTGTTTAAAATAGTTGAAGATGGAGGATCACGATCTGGACCGGGATTAGTCTCTATATCTCCTGATAATATCAGTAAAATATGTAGTAAAATTTGAACAAAGGACTTTATAAGACGTATACTTTCCTTATCAACATTAAGTTCTTTCTTTTATTTGTTTTCTATTTGACATTATTTCATAAATAGAACAGATATAAGCTTCTTATTGCTCTAATTGGATATCGCGCTTGTACAGGTGCTAGCAATTCAAAAAGCACATGGTTTGGTGTCCAAGCTGCTGTGGTATAAACTTATACAATTGTTGGGGCGGCATAAAAAACATATTCATTATTTTACTGCACAGAAAATCTTACTTAACTGAAGAAAAACAGGATGTGTTTGTAAAACACAAATCCCCCGAAAAGGTCATTGCTAAATGTTCACGTTAAAATTCGGACTGATGGACAACGGAAAAAATACGACCCGATCTTTCGATACGGGGGCATAAAAACACCGGAGACTATTTTCTGTTGGCCTTTTACCGAGCCGACGGATGATGGATCACGTGGGCGGACCGAGATAATCTGTTTTTTCTTCCATTCGTTTGGTTTGTCGTCTGCCGCCGGGGGAAAAATCTATAAAGCAGTCGAGAAGAGCACATCTATCAAATCTTGGAAGCGTCTCGGAGACAGATTACAGCGTTCCGTGTCAGCCATCTTTACCCTGTCCGCCATTTTAAACTTTCTTACGCTTACAGTACGCTTTCCTTAAAAAGTAGGTCAATGATGCAACGATCGAATGCAAGTTAAAATATCGGACTTTCTTACATGAACAATTTTCGAATTATTTACTTTCATGGTCACTGTATGTACAAAAATAGTAGGAAAAGGAAATGTAGACACACGAAAATAAGGAAAGGGTCTTTAATGAAAATAGTTCGTGAAGCAGTCCCTACGTCAATCGGAAATCAATACGCCGTATCTCGGTTTCGCGCCATTTTAATGAAATCAAGTCTTGAATTTTCTAGGAGTGATCTACGTAACAGACAGCCAGGACTCCCTTAGCCTGTAATTAGTTTTTTTTGTTTTAACCCTTTCCCAAACGGCAAAATGTTTGGGTGGCCCACTTCAAAAACTGTCACAAATGACAAAATGGATGTTATTAAAGCATCTGACCCTCATTCGAGAGGTCCCGGGTTCGATACCCGGCCGCGGCTAATACCCTTTCTGACAAAATTGTCACCCACCAATGGGTTTGAAATCGTTAACCTAAGTGGGCGAGCAGCTGGAGGCTCGGTAAGGGTGTTGTGGTAGTACTGGTTTGAGAAACAACAGGAATCCATGGGTAGTTGCTCCAGCCGCCGCGATATGACCCTGGTAGTTGAAAACGGCGTAAAACCCCAATAAACTCAAACTCATGTTATTAAAGATAGGATTTCTGTGAAATATGACACAGAAAATATTGAGACAAAAGGAGTTCTTCTTTTGTTTCAATGTTTTCCCAAGCCTGTTCTAATAGGGACGTCAAAAGCAGGTCTTGTTTGGGAAAGGGTTAACCCATTCCCCAATTTAGACTGTCCCGATGTCAAAGATATTCGCTACGACACAGTAAATGATTCAAAAAGCAGAAAATGTGCTGATCATCTGCGTTTACTCTTTTTTTCCTGCAATGTTTTCTAAAACTTACCTAATTGGATCGTCAACAGGCATTAGTATTTTTAGAAAGGATAAAGGTTGATTATTTTTCTATTAAAAGTCGATTTACCATGTAAAACTTTCGCATTTTCACTTTTTTCACTTCCACAAAATTGACATTACGATTAAGAGTATGTTCTTTCGAAATTTGCATTATTGCTGCTATAACTCGCAGAAAAAACTCCTTTGTTGCATTTAAGTCTCAAAATTTCTAACAAGTATTCTCATGTCGTCGGTGTAAATGCAAAACCTCGTATGTCGCTTCTTGAGATTTCCAAAGTACAAAATTGTGTGCCCAGTTACAGACAATTTTTATTACATGTTTTGAGATATTTTACTAATCTGTATTGATGGCAAATCATTTGTGAACAATATGTCCAAATTTCAAGTAAAACATTTCAGTTTGGATAGGTTATTACACTTTTTTCCTCCCCTTTGAAATTTTCCGAAAACGAAATACGAGGTTTTGCATCTGTCACTCTCCTCATTTTTTTCTGTAATACAAAAATACAATAACGACATTTTCCAGAATGCAAGGAGCCCATGGATGTGTTTTGTAAACAGGATGGCCGAACACGACTGTATAATTATTATCTTTGCAACATGACATTTTCACTTACATGTTGAAAAATCAACGGATAAAAAAGTTACTGAAGATAAACCAAAATTTTGGTTTATCTTCAATAACTTTTGTATCAGTTGATTTTTCAAAAATCCAACATGTCCAGCTTATTCCTGGCATTTTCCCACCTCCTCTGCTTCAAACCGAATTCAAATTGGTCAAGTATGAAAAAAGATATTGATGATTATCGGAAACTCTGAGTCACGTGATTATACACCGTGTGGCCGAACACGGCTGTATATCTTTGCGCCAGGATATTTTCACTTACATGTACTCTTTGGTTTTATATCGTCGCTTTTCTTAGAAAACTCATATCTACAGCTTGTTTAACTTGCAGTCACGAGGGTTTTTGATAAGAAAAAAAAAAAAAAAAAAAAAAAAAAAAAAAAAAAAAAAAAAAAAAAAGAAACCGACGAAATTGTATCATTCGATCTAGAAAAGACAAACATAAAATGACCCAGGATCTGGGAAATTCCTTCATAACAATTCGGACCACCATGGATTCATGTCAGTCGTTACCTTAGTACAGTCTGATCATGATCCATGCAGTACTCCAGGGTCTCCACTTGTAATACAGTCGATAGAAGAGAATAGTATGGGTCTTGATTACTCTTGATTTTTACTCAGGCTGATCTTGATCCAGATTGGCCTCAAATAGCTTATAGGCTCTTGTTTTCACACTCCAACTCAAATTAGACCTTGAGCCACCAATAACCCCTGCTCCCCCCCCAGGGGGAATTTTGAAGGGTATGATTTTCTGAAAGCTTATACCAAATGCTACAAGATGAGCGTTGTTTGCACTCTGGCCGTTGGGGCTTTTGGCTGTAACCCTTATCTAAAACCCTTAACCCTTTTAAAATTTTTATTCAAATATACAAACATTTATTTGGTCATATCTTCATTAAATTTTGACCTACATAAGTCAATATGGTATCAAATGAAAGCTTATGACTTGCTCTTTCATTTGTAGTTATTTTATGCAAATTAGCTCATTTGCATATTCATGAAATTTAATGATTTTCCTTAAAATTGTCATTTTTTTATTAAAATTTGGTTAATAATTTCCAAAACAAGGCGTTTCTGTCCAGGGGGAATTTTGTAAACATGGTTTATCAGTAAGAACATTCTATTAGAAACATTTTGAGCCTTGTTTGCACTATGGCGGTTGGGGCTTTTCGGCGTGACCCTTATCTAAACCCTTAACCCTACCAAATCGTTCATTCAAATCTTGAAAATGAATTTGGTCATATCTTGGTTGAATATTTACACACGGATGTCAGAATGGTATCAAATGAAAGCTTATGACTTGCTCTTTCATTTTAAGATATGTTATGCAAATTAGTTCATTTGCATATTCATGAATATTAATTATTTTTCCTAAATTTGCAATTTTCGACCAAAATCTGGTAAATACTTTCCAAAACAAGACATTTTTGTGCAGGGGAATTGTGTAAACATAATTAATCTTAAAGAAAATCACGCAAGAAACATTTTGAGCGATGTTTGCACTTTGGCTGTTGGGGCATTTGGCCAAAACCCTTATCTAAACCCTTAACCATATGAAATTGTTCAGTCATTTCAAAACTTTTTTATCATATCTTGGTTGAATATTGACCTACAGATGTAAGAATGGTGTCAAATGAAAGCTTATGACTGTCCCAATGATTTGTAATAAATTTTATGCAAATTACCTCATTTGCATATTCATGAATATTAATGACTTTACTTAAAACTGTGACGTTTTTAGCGGGTATTTGGTAAATACTTTCCAAAACATTGTGTTTCTACTCAAGGGGAATCATGTAAACATAGTTTATCTTAAAGAACATTTTATTAGAAACATTTTGAGCAATGTTTGCAATCTGGCGGTTAGGGCTTTTGGCCGTGACCCTTATCTAAACCCTTAACCCCATCAAATTTTTCATTTGAATTTTCAAAATGTTTTTGGTCACAGCTTGATTGAATATTGACCTACAGATGTCACTACGGTATCAAATGAAAGCTTATGGGTGACTCTTTCATGTGCTATTATTTTCTATGCAAATTAGTTCATTTGCATATTCATGAGAATTAATGATTTTCCTTAAAATTGTGATTTTTCAGCGAAAACCTGTTAAATACTTTCAGAAAATACTTTCAGAAACAAGATGTTTCTGTTCAGGGGAATTATGCAAAGATGATTTATCTTATAGGACATTATATAAATAACATTATAAGCGATGTTTGCACTGTGGTAGTCGGAGCTTTTGGCAAAACCCCTTATCTAAACCCTTAACCCTATCAAATTGTTCATTAAAATTTTCAATATGTTTTTGGTCATATCTTGATCAAAAATTGACATACAAACGTCATAATGGTATCAAATGAAATCTAGTGAATTGCTTGTATATTGGCAATTTGCTCATTTGCTTATTCATGAATATTATTGATTCTTTAAATGTTTGGGATAAAACCACATTTACTGTGGAAAATCCATAAAATGTATTTCATTTGACAGTGCTAAAGTATGTGTTATATAGTAACCCTGTAATGTTAAGTACATAGTAACACTGTTATGTTTAGTACAAAAAATGCTGATGATTCTTTGCATTAAATAGACATTCTAGTGATGATCTATGTTAGTTTCCATTATGATAAACTAGCCAAACTCCCAGAGTGTAAATAATTCCAAGATTGCCACCAAGAGTGATGTTAATCATTTTTGGTCAAATTGTCCTAAAACAGTGCAAAAAGTAAGTGTCTTAATATGGGATTTCATATGCTGATCTAAACCAGGTTTTAGTTGTTGCATTTAAATATCAGGAAAGAATTGAACTGAAAATATCTATGGCTATCTAATGCCATCCTTGAAAACATATGCCATATTGAAAGATATTGTATATGTAGCGCAAGGGAACTATTTTCAATCCATTGTGAGGTTATACTATGCTGAAAGCACATATAAGACATATGTATAGGTTCGGAAGAATTTGAATGTACATTCAGCATGGGCTGTCAGTAGTATGGATCAGTTCACAGTTCACATCTGTTCTGATCTGATACAGACAATAACTGCAATAATCTTTTGATCGCAATCGGTTATTGTCTGTACTCTAGATACATACGTACAGCGAGTACATTTCTTGATTTATGCATCTGATACATAGGCTTTACATATGGCACCCCAAGCTTAAATCATCTGAAGTTAAAATACCTCAATAGAGCATAAAGGAATGGTAACACCAGTGTCCCTGATCTGTCAGCCACATATCAATTACACTTACGGCCAACAAATTGACTTGGCTATGAGGAATACACAAGGAAGGGCTCTCCAGATTGAACAAAATCATGCTGTTTTCTCCATGTGAATGGCAAAAAATGGGACTTGACAATTGCTTAACAACGTTATCTTGCTATATGTATGCAATTGGTCTACATTCCAAGATCTCTATTCAGCCATAAAAATTACAAAAATAATTGAAATGATTTTATATGTGTATTAGAATAATGTCCCGCAGGTTAGACACCTTTTGTATCATTATATGGCATTTGATAAAATGTTTATAATCAAAGTCCTATTTAGCGGCAAATTTGGATTCATCAAAGGATAGCATTCTGTCAACTAAACTAGATATAAGCAATAACACCAGTACAATACATGGAATCAATTAAACTTATTTGCACTTAAACAATAAAGATTAAAAAATCAAATGGAAACTAAATACAAACATTAATAATAAGATTTATACGAACAAAATATGATGGGTTGCACACTTTAAAATCGCAGTTACTTCCAAACAAAACACCAAATAGATCTCAAACAAGGCTTATATGTTGTTCAAAGAGTGAACATGGATATCAGATGGTTAAAAACTCACGAGAAAGAAAAAAATCCCACCTTTCGGTATGTATTTAACGTGAAAACAATCACAAATTGTAGATAAATCATTAATATACATGCATATGCAAATGAGCCAATTTGCATAAAATAACTGCAAATCAAAGAAAAAGTCATTAGCTTTCATTTGATACCATTCTTACATCTGTAGGTCCATATTCAATCAAGCTATGACCAAAAACGTTTTGAAAATTCAAATGAAAAATTTGATGAGGTAAAGGGTTTAGATAAGGGTCACGGTCAAAAGCCCCAACCGCCAGATTGCAAAGATTGCTCAAAATGTTTCTAATAAAATTTTCTTTAAGATAAACTATGTTTACATGATTCCCCTTGAGTAGAAACACAATGTTTTTGAAAGTATTTACCAAATACCCGCTAAAAACGTCACAGTTTTAAGTAATGTCATTAATATTCATGAATATGCAAATGAGATAATTTGCATACAATTTATGGCAAATTATTGGGACAGTCATAACCTTTCATTTGATACCATTCTTACATCTGTAGGTCAATATTCAACCAAGATATGATAAAAAACGTTCTGAAATGATTGAACAATTTTATAGGGTTAAGGGTTTAGATAAGGGTTTTGGCCAAATGCCCCAACAGTCAAAGTGCAAAAATCGCTCAAAATGTTCCTTATATGATTTTCTTTAAGATTAGTTTTGTTTACACAATTCCCCTGCACAAAAATGTCTTGTTTTGGAAAGTATTTACCAGATTGTGGTGGAAAATCGCAATTTTAGGAAAAATAATTAATATTCATGAATATGCAAATGAGCTAATTTGCATAACATATCTTAAAATGAAAGAGCAAGTCATAAGCTTTCATTTGATGCCATTCTGACATCTGTGTGTAAATATTCAACCAAGATACGACCAAATTCATTTTCAAAATTTGAATGAACAATTTGGTAGGGTTAAGGGTTTAGATAAGGGTCACGCCGAAAAGCCCCAACCGCCATAGTGCAAACAAGGCTCAAAATGTTTCTAATAGAATGTTCTTACTGATAAACTATGTTTACAAAATTCCCCCTGGACAAAAATGCCTTTTTTAAGAAAGTATTTATCAAATTTTCGTCAAAAAATGGAAATTTTAAAGGAAATCATTAATATTCATGAATATGCAAATGAGCTAATTTGCATAAAATAACTTCAAATGAAAGAGCAAGTCATAAGCTTTCATTTGATACCATTTAGACATCTATAGGACAATATTCAATGAAAATATGACCAAATAAGTATTGTAAATTTGAATGAAAAAAATGATAGGGTTAAGGGTTTTAGATAAGGGTTACAGCCAAAAGCCCCAACGGCCAGAGTGCAAACAATGCTTAAAATGTTTCTAAGATATTGTACTTTATGGAAAACTATGTCTACAAAATTCCCCCTGGGGGGGGGAGCAAACATGTTTCTGGCTCAGGGACTAAATGTACTTTAGCAATATTCTCAGGACTATAAATCAAGACACTGAGGCTTTTCAACAAAAGCCTCGTAACTGCAGCTTATTTTAAGCTGCAGTTACGAGATTTATGTTGAAAAACGGCGATGTACTTTCTGGATTTCTGGCCTCGAGCTTTACGAAAATTACGGTTATTTAATAATGACGTCTGGAGAGAGCCAATTAAATGTACGAAACCCCCGAATTTGGCATTAGCTTACAATGAAATTGTACTTGTAAGATTTCTACTCGAATCTTTTTAATAAAAAATCGTCTGCGATCGAGTAGAAATTTGATCTGGAAGCAATCGTGTTTTGATCAGGTAGGGGATCGACGTGATCGAAAATTATTCGTGTCTATCGATCGAGAATGATACCTGCTCTCGGTCCCCTCGACTTGCATTCGAGTGATTCTCGCACGCATTACGATCAAATCGACCTCTGCTCCATCTGAACCCCATCTAATCGGCTGTAGATGTCGGGTTTGGTCGATTAGAGATCGAAAGGAAGTCAACTGGTCGGCTTTAATTGGACAATTTTATAGATCGAGTTGACCGAGTTGGTCTAATCGGCAGTTGGAACCTAGATTACCTTATCAGCCCGGGGTCAAGCCCAAGACACAAGCATCAATTTGATGCCGCAAGGAAACATTTATATAGAGGCAGATAATGGCAAATCCCGGTCATGTCTCTGGACTGTTATGTTTATATTCATATCGCTGCATTTCTTCGAAAAACTCGTATCTGTAGCTTACAATAAGCTGCAGATACGAGGTTTATGAAGAAAAGTGACGATATGATACTAAATACATCGTACGTTCCAAAGTCCACAGGGATCTTCCTTACTATTAGCGAACTAATTAAATGTGAAAACCTTGAGTCTACCGAGTATTTTCGTTTCTTTTATCCGCCTACATGTCTGGGGTTTATTATCAAATTATATTTAATACATTTTAATATTGGATTAATTATTTGTTTTAGTAATTCAACCCCTTTCCCATAAAATACCTATTTTGACGTACTTATCAGAAAAGGATTGGGGAAACATGAAAACAAACAAGAAAATGATACTGCAAACCAGCATTTTTCTTTGTCGCGGACTCGTATCCCAGATTGTAGCCTACAATACATGTATGATGACATTCTTCAACCAAACCGACTGGTTAAATTAAGAATACCAAGGTCAACTTTTGGTGTGTATAGCTCATCTAATCTCAAAAGTATCATTTGACCATCAATGTACTTTCAGGATTACAACCCATCATCTACAAAACTCTTCGTGCATCTTTGGACGTCATCCATAACTACGGAAATTGACGAGGGTATCCCTCGTCAATTTTCGTTGCAATGGATGACGCCCGAAGATGCTTCAAGTGTTTGGCATCTCATGATGGGCTGTAATCCCATTCCAAGAAAAGGGCGCCACGAGCATAAGAATTTTAGGCAAATTTCATGTAAACACATCTAACTCCCCCCCCCTTCCCCCAACCCGCCCCCAATTCTATACGTCCGATTATCCTATATAGCATGTTATGCGCACAATACTTAGTACTTTATTTATCATCACCCGTTTTGTTGTTTGCAATAGCTTTCAAATTAGAACAGAACATTTTTGTGTCGTTTGGTTTTGTCGTTTGGAAAAGGGTTCAAGGACATGAATTAGTAAGATGTGCTTTTTTCTGCTGCCCCAGATGCTTATCGAAGCAGTAAATATTCCATTGGCACGATATGAACTAGTTCTATTCTCAGAATAATTACTCTTAATAGCTGATTAACCCTTTCCCGAACGACATCAATTTGGACTTATCTAATTCGAAAACTATTGCAGGTCACAAATTAAAAATAATGAAACTGAAACTAACCAATCAGGAAAAGGCCACAGAAACATTGACATGAAATAAGACATTGTTTGGCTTAAGTGTTTCCTTCTTATCTACATTGTTTTCTAATGTTGTCCAGAGAGTGCCTTCAAAACCACAGAGTAATTTGGTAAATGTTAATTGTTGCTTAACTGATTACGGGTCCTTGAGTCCACAACTCTTTCCAAAAACAAGCCCTGACTTCGACGTCCCCTAGAAATAGGCATAGCAAAACATTGAATCAAAAGACGAAAATTGAAAATAGTTTAAAACAAATTATTTTCTGCACTACATGTATATTGAACACAGGCCTTGTCTTTTATCCACACCCAGTTCGTCAATTGCAGCAGCTTCAAAATTGAAACACTCCAAATATTACTGCTGATGAAAGGGTTTAGCAAAGTGGTCAAACCGATTGATCTGTCACGTAGGCAAGAGAACACCAAAGACTCCCCCCAGAGAATGACGTCACAGGTGTAACGTCTGATCTTTTATAAAGTCCATCCACAATTCGCCGCTTTTCAACAGAAACCTCGTAACTGCAGCTTAAAGAAAGCTGCAGTTACGAGGTTTCTGTTGAAAAGCGACGAATTATTTTTATGACGGGTCCATTCGTCTTTAAGGGAATTCCTCATAAAAGCTCAATGAAGTCATCACATTTTCTATTCTGAGACTAAAAGGTCTTCGTAATTTGGTTTTCTTTTTGAAGCTAAAGTACATCAGAACTATCAGCCTTGTAGTTTGGGCAAACTTTTCCCATTGGGACTTTGGGTTATGGGGTACGGAACTTTTAAGAGAGTTTTGTATTTGTTTTATCGTAAATGAAGTTAATTTATATGCATGACTCAAACTATTTAGGGTTTATTGCGTACGCTCGGAGATATTCGAGTTACTTCGGTAAAAAAATTAGATAATTGGTCTTTTTTATGTATTAGATAGAGGCTGTATGGTAGATTCTACGCGAAATAAACATTCAAATGCGCACAGCGCATTGAATGATCTACTTTACAGACTCTATCTGGCTTAGTGTTCGCTAGCGGTTCATAGTAGACGAGGGCGTGGCTATGTATAGACGTCACATAAACTAGCCGACAGAAAGTTTATGCGAAATATAGCGGCGAAATTTTATAATATACTGCAATTTCATTGGTCCAAAAAGTAGGTCGAACACTAAAATGTTGATAAAATGATGATGTAAGTCTGTACATATAGATAGAATGTCAACAATAGTTTTGAAAAAGACTTAAAATTTTTACAAGTTCTTAGCCTTTAGATCTGACACAAAGTAAAATCAATGAGACGTCGCGCACGGTATTGTGGCACTAAAATGTAACGTCAAACAAGCAAACGTCAATTGCGTAACTTTTTTCGTAGATGGTTGTGTTGTGCTTTTAATGGTTACTCTCCACATAATCTAATCTGATTTATAAAGACAGGACCACGTTTTAAGAAATACTCCACTGCTTCCATCGTTTGTATTTCTATAGATATTCCGGCACTTTAATTTGTCCTTTTTTCATCTTAAAAATGCGCCAATGAGATAATTTCTAGATTACGTCAAATAAAAGTTTACGTTTATAAATTTTTTGTCCACAAGAAAAAAATTGAATATTTCTTATACGTTTCGTTATTTTGCGTCGAAATTTTGACATGATCAACAAGAAAAAAAAAAAAAAAAAAAAAAAAAAAAAAAAAACAAACCGGTATTTCCACATTGAAATTAAATGTTTGTATGAATAAGAGAATTTGTATTTTTCAAAGTCTAAAGTGTGAAAAAGTAGAGTTTTTAACTACAAGAAACAATTTCTGTCCACACGCATTTTATATAATAATTGTTTCGTTTATAATGCTAACTGAATTTCTTCCATATATTATAGAAATAGAGAAAAATGGTATTTTTTATATCAAGTTTAGTTGCATTTGAGTCATTAATTAACAAAATATTCAACAAAATTGTCATTTTTTCTGCGACGTAATTTTAATTGTTACACTGGGTTCTTTGGTAAGCAAACTGGGCTAATTTGAGTTATCTACGTAGAAATTTTATTTCCGTTCGGCAAAACATTCTACAGCATTTCCACTGTCATATAATATATTTTTCCATGTGTTTGGCGTTACTTTATTGCAAATTGTTTATAAATAGCCGTCGCTCTTGAACATTTATGTTACATGTTACACGCGATTTTTCGCCGAATTTACGAACAAAAATTCTTTCTATCAAATTTATACAAAATAAGAACTTGAAGTGAGTATAACATTGAAAAATATCACGGCTTTACGCTTATTTTGATATATAACAAAGTTAAGAGAACGAAAACGATTCCTACAAAATTCAGTTATGAATCGCGGAGGGTAGCGTTTTTTGAAAAGTGACGCAATACCGTGCGCGACGTCTAAGGGTTATATACTGACTGCCATAAGAAACGCCTCAATGAAATTTGTCATTATTTCCCTTAAGCTTATTACAATATTAGTGAAATATATGTTGTATATAATATTTTTGACCAACAGTTACGTCAAATAAACAAATATGCTTTTCTATTCATCAAGATATTCATTTCCGGTGACTGGTCACGTTTTCTACGTATGCTTCGCGTTTATTTGTCATGAGATGAAATTGATCCCATTTTACACAGTAACATGTGTTAGTGGATAGGCAATCATGAATTTAAAGATTTTCTTGCCAAACATCCGTATTAAAGGATGCCAAGGCTAAAATCTGGAAAGAGAGCTCACGATATGGTAATTTTCGAATGTGAGAAATACGCAAACAAGTCGCCAGTTTAACGCATTGTGTGACTCGATTCGGAGTCTTGATCGACGCGTTTGAGTTTCGCGAACGTTTATCGATCGGCCACGTTTAACTGGATCTCGTGTAACGCCTTTAAAACGAGAAAATTCCTAACGCCAATGTCATGTACGTTTCAGGTTTGTGACGTTGGGGTCGACCTTGTGTTGAGTAGTCGATTACTGTGGTGGCCAAATAAGTGTTTTATGGCATTTTTTGTTGTTTCAAGCAACGTTTGAAACAGATACATTGTTTGGAAAATAGAGCTCGTATATGAGCCATTTTTGAATACGGGAAACTCAAAAACAAGCCGTCGGACGTTTTGACGTCTTGTATTGCACGATTAGGCTTCTTGGTCGACGAGGTAGAGTTACAGAAACATTTGCCAATCGGCAAAAGTCAGACAGACCTCGGATAACGCCTGATACATGTATATAAGAAGATTTCTCACGTTAACGTCATTTGCGTTTCATGTTTATGACGTTTGGATCGACGTCGCATTTAGTATTCACTAACTGTGGGCGCCAAATAACACATTTCACTGCACATATTATTGTCGCAAGTAAAGTTTTAACCACGTGCAACTTTTAAATGGACATTCTGATACCGCTCTGTTTAAATGTGCTATTTTCCTAAACTGTAACAATTTGATAATTTCTTTACAATCATTTTTCAACACTAGATAATCAAATTTACAGATGGAAATGAGTTTTTGTAATTTCAAATCAAATATACTGAAAAATCGGATATTTCATAGGACTTAGGCGTTTCTTACGACCGTCAGTATATAAAATATATTTTCGAACCGTTATCTAAAAGGGACATTTGTTGAAGTCCTGTGAAGTCTTTAAACTCAATATTTGAGAAAAATGTCAAACAGATGTCGCATTTAGAAATAATCATACAGCTAGACAGAACAAAACATTCTGGATTCACAAATTATAGTTCTTGAAGTGACAACGTTTCGATCCTATGCCGTCTGTGCGGACTACGCAGACTGACTTGGACAGATACTTTCACTTTCTTTAGTGTTCGTCCTAGTTTTTGGACCAATGAAATTGCAGTATACATGTATTTGAAAATTTCGGCGCTATATTTCACATAAACGCGCATAGCCACGCTCCCGTTTCCAGTTATGAAAAATGATGTAATTTTTGGGACAATGGTGTAATTTTTTGGAAAATGATGTAATTCCAGTAAGATCCGCTCGATAGTAGCTCTAGTCAGAGGCGTGGTTTGAAAAATAACAATAGAAGCGTGTTTTAATTGGTTGACGAACACTAAGTCAGATAGAGTTTGTATAGTAGATTCTACGCGACATAAACGTTCAAAGGCTGCGCCTTTTGAACGTTTATATCGCGTAGAATCTACTATACAGCCTCTATCTAATATGTAGAATGTCCCTTTTAGCGTGACGGGTTAAATTAATTTCCGGATACACGTCTCGTTTTGCCATTTTTCCCCAGAGGACTGTCTGAAAAAATAAAATGAGAAAAATGAAAAGTTTTGAACCCTTTCCCACACAGATTGTTGTTTTGCCTTTCGTAGTACTAGGGACAGCTTTGGGAATCATTTGGAGAAACGAAGAACTTGTTGATGATCAGCATTTTTCTGCCTTTTCCCTCAATATCTTTTATATGATAGCTTACAAGTTATCTACTCTTTGTAACGCTTAAGGTTTACGAACTGAGAATGAAAACACCACTTTCTAGCCATACGAAATGCACAAAATTACACTCACTTGTAAATACACTTCACATAAGTTGATTCACCAGGCCGGATTTCAAGATTATGCTTCAAGAAGAAAATAATTTACAAATATCATTTTACTCTTTGTTAATATGCAAGGGAGGTAATTTTGAACATTTTTGTCAAATATTTCCATAAGTATGCATTAATTCAAAATTCTAAACCATACAAAATGCTTATGTTTGTATTTGGAATGGGAATTTAACACAGTTTAGGAATTACGGGCACTTTTCAAATTTCGCCTCTGGCTCTGCATTTCATTCTCAGTTCGTAAACCTTAATTTTGTCGTCTGCAATACTTTTGAATTTGAACACATTTCTTTCACTGTGTTGTAAGTTGTACGTTAGATTTGTGTAGTTTGTACGGAAGTTTTGAGTGGTCAATCAAAGATGGCGTCGGTGGAAAATCGTTAGAGGTAGGTGTCTTAGTTTTTCGTCGATAATTTCCTTAAATGGTCGTATCTTGTCTTGATACTGATACCATTGTACAGGAGAAATGTATACCTATTCACGGTGCTATATAGCCAATTACCAGTGCTGTCCTATCGTACTCAGTCGCTGTGCAAAGACAGCCCAACACGGAAAACTTTTTTCGAAGCGAGAAAGTTAGTCTTTTCAGGATGATTACATAGTAAACAGCGAACTAGGGAACAAACTATTGCTCTAACTTGGATGTTTTTAACATGCTCTTTTCTATGGTTACCGTTATTTTACACACAAATGTCTAGAATGACCACAAACGCTGTGTTTACTAAATGGCCAAACAACGGTGTAGTCACAGTGAAAATATGCAGACACAACGGTGCAGTTTCTGTGTTATCTGTACGGTGTAGTTATTATTTTCACAACAAATTGTGAACGGTGTAGACTTGGTATGTTGTATAGGGCGAACTAGCTCTAACAGATAGCAGATCATCTGCACATCTGTTTCATCTGCACATCTGTTTTATCTCCCTCAAATACTTTGGTCTTAGAAAACTCAGATCTCTCCCTTGATGAAAACGCCGCCATCCTCAAAGTAAACGAAAACAAAAGTTAAGGAAATATGTTTTCTCTCTTCTTCATTCACCTAAGCCTTAAACAGTTCAATGTATGTTTGATTTAATTTTCGGAAGACATTTTTGTTATTTGTGATTGAATAAACATCTGACGGAAATGATAATCACAAGGAATACCATCACAAAATATCAAACAAGACATACGATAACCGTCATTTTGAAGCCATGTTAAGCGCAACGGCAAATTTCTTGTTCATCCGTTCATTTGATTTGTAGATTCGAAATTTCGGCTCTGGCTTTGAATTTTTTTTGTAACTGTTTTAATCGGTTATTACAATCAATTCTTGTAATTAATGAAATGATTTCAACTCATGGAGTATGATAATTATTGATCGAAATGTATCTTGTTTTCAAATTGACCCCTCATTGAAAAGTCTGATTTTACCCAAATAAAGGATTCAATCAACAAAACATAAATTATAAATAACAAAACATAAATTATAAATTTGTTTCATAAACATTTGGGCCTTTTTTTCGTCTTGTTCGACTTAAGTAAATAAGTCTTGAAAATAGAATTCTGGAACTGCAAAATTCATTTTGGAATTTTCATACGTAATGAACTTCTTCTTCAGGACTGACAATTTTCTGACCAAGATTTTTTGGGCCCACTCATAAAATGTAACCATTTGCAATGAAAAAGACAATATTCTATTCGCCAAAACCGTTTGACTATTGGAGTAAAACACATTGAAGTACTCCCAAGACAGTGTAACTTACACACATCCATAAATAAATGAAATGCAATGTTTTCCATCGAGAGCCGACCTTCATTGACCAAAATAAACAAATACCAAGTTGATCAACGCTTCTCAATGACTTAATCACATCTGGGAACAAACTGTTCATTTCAGCCATTGTTTTCATGTTCTCGTGGGGAAAGAGAAGAGACCCTATCCGTTTCATCTGTTTAGCACGTCCAATTGAAATATCAGGAATTAAGGTCGGAGCTTTTTGAACGACTTTATGGGGTGTTGAACTTCGTCATTTTTATGTTCAGGACTCATGCATGGAATGGTCCTACTCCGAATGCTTCACAACCTTTTCGAAACTCCCTTCGAAATGACAGTAGTAATAAGTGAACAACATGGAACTGAAAATAAAAGAAAAAAATAAAACAGACGCCGGCAGATTCTTGGTAATTTCTACTATTTGACCCTTACGGAATTGCTTTCACAAATATCAAGGAAACTAGATTCTTTCTATATTCTGATTAAAGTATATTTTGATTAAAGTATATTTTGTAGACATATTGTCACCTTCTTTGCTGCAAAGCATTTACAAGTCAGTCACATATTAGCATAATTGTTGAAGAATTTCGGTAGTAATTGTAAAACATGATTCCCAGCCGTGAAAACGTTATCATTAAACATAACAATATTATCATTCCAGAAATGATAAGTTCTGTATTACTTCAAGTCTACACCGTTCAATTGCATTATGTCTACACCGTTCCCAATTTGTTATGAAAATATAACCACACCGTACATAAAACACAGAAACTGCACCGTTGTGTCTGCTTATTTTCACTGTGACTACACCGTTGTCTGGCCATTTAATAAACACGGTGTTTGTGGTCATTCTAGACATTTTTGTGTAAAATAACAGTAACCATAGAAAAGAGCATGTTAAAAACATCCAAGTTAGAGCAATAGTTTGTTCCCTAGTTCGCTGATTGCTATGTAATCATCCTTAAAAGGACAACTTTCTCGCTTCGAAAAAAGTTTTCCGTGTTGGGCTGTCTTTGCACAACGACTGAGTACGATAGGACAGCACTGGTACTTTGATATATAGAACCGTTGATAGGTATACATTTCCCCTGTATAATGATATCAGTATCAAGGCAAGATACGACCGTTTAAGAAATTTATCAATGAAAAACTATGACACCTACCTCTCATGCTGTATTCTTGTCGCCATCTTTGAATGACTGCACAAACCTAACGTACAACTTACAACACAGTGTCTTTTGGTTTTAGGAAAGGTTTTTAATATCATCTGGTCTGTCTGGCACTAGACCTAATCAGGAATGTCTCGATTTTTAACCCTTTTCCAAACAGGACCTTGTTTTGCCATCCCTTATTTAAAGGACTTGTGAAAACATTGAGACAAAAGAAGAAAATGCTGATAATCAGCTTTTTCTCTGTTTGTCTCAATATTTTTTGTGTACCATATTGTACACAAGTTCTATATCTATAATTATATATATTCCTTTTGTCTGCAGCAGCATATTTTTTGCGATCTGGTAAACTGCTTTAAGACTGACACCAGTCTGGGCTATTTCAAAATTGAGAAATGTCACTGAAAGTGTCTGTATTGTTTTTAAATCCAAGAAAATCACCGAGAAAAAAAGGAAGAAAATGCGGAGTCCTAAGGCAAAGTAAAAAGTACGTGCTGTTTAATTTACACGTGGGAAAATAGGATCAGTCCTTCGGCATTTTTATATTATCGTCGGTGTGGAGTCAAAACCTCGTAACTCCAGCTTATTCAAGCTGTAGTTACGAGGTTTTGACTCCCCACCAGCGTTATTTTTCACATGGAATTTGTAGTAGTCGTTGTTGTTGTTCATTGGAGGATAAAACAATAGGGTCAGTCCCATTTTGACAGGTACCGTCAGATGACCTAAACAACACATATAAGTTTTGTCTGGAAAAAAGTACCTTATAGCCTTTCAGACACCCATGTTTCAAGATCACCATATGCCCAAATGAAGTTGGGCAGGGATCCATGCTACTCTCATACGGTTGAAACTAATCCGAGTCTTCTCTGATGTAAATACGCTCTTTGATATTTTGATTTTTCGCTATGTACATAGCGAAAAATCAAAATATCAAAGAGGGTATTTACATCAGAGAAGACTCGGATTAGGTTGAAACAATCCGCGAAGAAGCTATATTGGAGAACAACATGGTTCTAGATCAGACTGCGTGTATACGCGGGCTGATCTGGAACCATGTTGGCCTCAAAAACCTTAAAGGACCTTTTTCAAGATCCTGGCCTAACATATACTGAAAATCGTCTGATCGTACATAGCCTATATTTAATGGTCTGACACACCTAACCAGCCTAAACTTGACTATTGTCTGGGATTGTGTTTATAAATGACCTTGCGTCGAGACAGCGGGGTTTGCATTTTCCCATTGGGGTCGAGCATTATTGTTGTTCGCAAACTTTAAGAGAGTTTTTTCCCTCGACAAAGCAATTAATTAATTTAAATGACTCAGAAAGTTAGAAGGTTCAGCAAGTCCTCATTTTTCTACTATTCCTTTAGTACTGGGTTTGAATATGACTATTAAAACAACTGCTATGGTCATATCGTGTCGGCTGGAGCACCTAACAGTTGATTCTTGGTATTTCTCACAACAGTACTACCACAATGCTAAACCCGAGCCTCCATCTGCTCTCTAACATAAATGATTCACATCCATTGGTGAGAGACAAATGACTTTTGACAAATGTTAAAATTGATATTGGTCGACCGTGGGTTCGAACTCACGACCTTTGAATTGACAGACTCCTACGTTACCGACTGTTCTATCCAGGCTCGGCTAATCGTTATAAAGGAATGACATAAAACAATGTAGAATGCGTCAAGAACGAAGGGTTTTCAAACCAATTTTCTCCAAGAGAAGTTGTTTCGGAGGATTTACGTAACACTATTCCCAAATGGATAACTTGCAGCAAAAATAAACTAACTTCTGCATGTACACGAAATAGGGAAAAGGTTGCAGACTTTTCAGATCCGAGAACTGATACCGTTATAGCAAAACCTCGTATCTGCAGCTTGAGCAAAGCATAACGTAACAAAAATGTACAATTTGAAGGTCATGGTGTCCAAGTTGTAGTTCATGTCATTTCATATTATTAAGAAATACATGTACATGTAGTAGGAAAGGGAAAGAAATTGCTCGAGACAAGCAATAAGTATTTCTTGTCTTTTCGTACTATATTTTAATGAGTATATTCATTTAAAAATACATTTTTGATTTCCATTGATTCGGGCGGAATTAGACTTTCGTTTTGATTGAGATTCCAGCAAAAAATCGATTTTTCAGATGTCGAGATAACCAGTGTTAACTGCATTTCCAATTTGTCACAAATTTCTATCCACCAGCCACATAGAACGTTTTTGAATTAACTCGAACATTGCATGTAGTAAGTTTCTCAGACTTGATGTGAAATCGATAGAATGTTGTACTTGTACTAAGTCGGTGCAAGAATCAATTATCCGCATGAAAATATAGAGGAATTTTAAAGTAGATAGGCAGTTTTTGCACAAAAAGTTGATTTTGGATTTACTTGAAGGTTGACGAAGATAATAAAGCCAGGAAAATGGCTTTCTAGTCTGCGAATGAAGAATTTGATAGCTTTTTTGTGGTTTCTAGTAAAATTTCATTTATGCTGGATTCTTGAAAAAGGGGCCTTTGTGGTATTTGAGAACAACATGGATCAAGATCAGACTGTGCAAATGCACAGTCTGATCTGAATCCATGCTGTTCTCGAATAGCTTTTTCGTTACCCAAACCAGCTGTAAATTAGGGCTATGCATCCATAATAGACGGCATTTGACAACGAACTAATCTTTAAACACAGTTATGACCTATCTATAATGCTATATAACGTCGTTGTAAACGCAAAACCTCGTATCTCGTTTTTGGAAAATTTTAAAGGGGAGGGAGAAAGTGTAATAACTTTTCCAAAACTGAATTGTTTTACTTGAAATTTCGACATATTATTCATAAATAATGTATCATTGATACTGATCGGCAAAATATCTCAAAATCTGCCAGAATCGTCTACACAGGGCACACAAGTTTGTACTTTAAAAATCGCAAGAATCGACATACGAGGTTTTTTATTTTCACCGACGATAAGGGTCTTTTTCCCAGGTCCCGTCTCATTTCCATCTGAAATTGCAAGGTTTTTAAGTGTGTCTCTCGTATCTTACATAACCCATGCATCCTCGGTTTTCTTCATCAAATGTACATCTTTTTTGTAGTTACAAGGTTTTCAAATAAAGGCGGTGACATGCATTGTTCGCCATTCAGAGAAAAGTACTGAAAATGATGTTGTTTGCCTTCTAGGTCTCGACAAGTTTCTCTTTGTCACGTAGAAATGTACAAATTTCACTACATCTCCGCTGCCTCTCCAAAGCTTAACTCTCAACCGACGAATGTTTACGACCGCGCCCGAATAGGTTCGGATACGTGACGGCGACGCTAGAAAAAATCCGATATTTTATGAATTTCAAAATGGCGACATTACGGGTATTCTACCCTAGATGTTCAAAACAAAATATTTGACAAAGTATTGTCATAATTATCCAGATGTTGATTCGAAAGTTCCTGAATTTTTCATATCAAAGTTGACATAGGACAGCAACGTACGACTATCAAGTGCTGGATAGTGAAAAAATATAATTTTATAAATCATACAAGGGTTAAAATTCCACTATATCAAATGTCAGAGTAATGGGATCTTTGCATAGAGGCTGATATCATTATCAAAGAAACATGTACAAGGTTTGAAAGCAATAATTTTAGTAGATACAACATTAATACAGAAGTATGAAGTTGCACGTGAAAACATAACCACGAATATTTAGGTCCGATAATGTTTAAAGTGACATTTCACATTTTGTTTCATTTTTTAAAAGTATGTCTTGATGCAAAGATTGTTTATTCTAATGCGTAGAAATGCTATCAGGTTTTTGAAGTTGTTATTCATTAGCGACATTTTGCCTCTTATTGGGATATTTTTCAAAAGTTAATAATGCCGGCTTCTTATTTTTTGACAGTTCTAGATGACAGATTTGATTTGATAATTCAGAATTTTGTACCAGAATTGTTTACATAAGCCCCATTGATGTAAACAAATGAGAGTAATTCTTTTCAATTTTCCTTTTCCTAAACATTATTTAACTTTTCGCTGAATGCTTGATACTGACCAAGTCATTTTCATGCAAATTGCAATATTCTGGTATCAGTCACATGTACTATTTATCAGTGACAACCATTTATTAGTTTAAATGCGTTTCCTCTGTGGTCAAATGCGTTTTAAGTATTAATATTAACAGACAATTGACGAGAAGGGTAAATCCCGACTTCAAAGAATAGTTCCTAAAGAACAGTGACAGATGACTCTAAATTTGAACCTTTTTGTTGTGTGAATGACATGTATTAGGACACATTTTCTCAACACCTCGGTATATTAAATAAGAACAAATTATGATCATGTTGTCGCTAAGTAGGTAAGAGGCTATCGCCTCTTACCTATACTAAGCGAAAAAAAATACCTTTAAAGTTGAGACAGAAATGACAAATTCTACATAAATCTGAACTGTTGTCCACAATAATTTGTTGAATTTTAGCACAAAACTATTTATTTCTCGTAAACGGTTCAACATTTTGGCTTGAAATTTTCAGACTTTTCATAAGAAAACATGCTTTTTCAGATAGAATAAAAGTAAAATTTATGTAAAAATGATTGTGCAATGTCACTAAACTAAACTTAAACAATTATGTTCCCATACGTATTCGAAGAGAGTGTCGACTGTAAAAGAAAAAAAATGCCTGTTGCTTTTTCCTACTATACTGAACAAAAATGAAAACTTTACACTTCAAGATTTCTTGTTTCTGGAAAACTATCGAACAAAAAACCTGAAATATATTTTGACGTTATTTCCCAGGCTTTCAGCAATCGTTTTGTCGAAATCTCATTGCCTTGTGTCCTTTAATGTCAGAGTTACGGCCCTTTATGCGTTTAGACCTAATTACATCTAATGTCACATATGCGCATGCGCAGGAAACGATTCATTATCTTTTCGGAATTTGCCGTATCTGGGTTGCCAAAAAAACACAAAAAATCTGTCTTATCACTAGTAGCAAGCTCTAAAATAAAGGTCTAATCTGTCAATTTTGTGAATTACCTCCCTTTTACATAAACAAATAGGGAATTTAAAATGTTTGATATTCACAAGTTAATCACGGTTTTCGATTGATTTTTTTCAAAACATCATGTAGGCTTTACAGGGGATTTTTGAACCCTTTTTTCGACTAGGATTTTTCCCAGATGTTTATGCAATAGCGATTTCAATTTCCTATGGCGATTGCATTGTAAAATTTTCAAGCTTTGCAACATAATGAAAATTCTGCTTTTCAAACATCAGTTTTTGAAAGCTCAAACAATGTTATGCAAGCTTCATTACTTTTTCTGACTGATAAACTGTCAGACTACCATTCCGTAAAGTCTGACATGGTTTGAGTTCTTCTGCTCGTATTTTTGAGGATTTAAATTTTGTAAAATTCTGTTAAAATTGTACACCTGAAAAAACGGACCCCTGTCACACTTAAAGGATCCGTTTTTCATCCCTGTGATTAAGATCAACAAAACGTGTAGTGTTTGGCAAACCAATTCAATGAACAATGCGAAGCACATTCATTTGATTTATTTACTTGTTGTATTTAGAAGAAATATGACAAGCAATGTAGGTGTAAAGTTTTCATTTTTGCTCAGTATATATTTCTTTGATAAACGTAACGAAAGTATCCGTTTCTTCGTAGCCGGGCAAAACGAACAAAACCCCGCTTAGTCAAACACTGAATATCTTCAGTCTCTGATTTCTGACGATTTTCAAATAAATTCCATTGCCAGTATTGTACCATCGTAATCGTTGTTGCAACAACTTTCAAATCGGACCTGGCTAAAAGTATGACATTTTGAAATCGGTTGACAATTTCTAATACAAGGGAAGTAATTACAACAAATACACACACTACAAGTAGAGCGAGAGTTAATTCCCCTATGTAATGGTTCAGCTTTATACTTTACAACTTTTGTCTGGCTTGACTTGAACTATTTTAACTCTTTCCCAAACAAGACCTGGTTTTGACGTCCCTAATAGAATTGGCTTGGGAAAACATAGAGACAAAAGGAAAAAAACTGCTGATAACCAGCAGTTTCTCCTTTTGTCTCAATATTTTCTGAGTTATATTCTACACAAATTCTATCTTTATTTACATCAATATTGCCATCTGCAACAGCTTTTGAATAGGACCACCCCAAAAAATTGTCCTTTGGGAGAGGGTTAAATTCAAGATTATTCCAAGTTGGATGATAAACTGTTGCTTAACAATAGATATTGTGAAACGAACAAACAATCTCAAGTCTTATTTACCACACGTTTGTTGTAATACTTTCTTCTAACATTTACATAATTTAGAAATAACAAAGATGTATTTCATGAAACTTTAATGTATCCCAATAAATGATATGTACACAAATATATAACAGTGGTAAAATCAATTGTAGAAAATTCATTAATTTCATTTTTTGCCACTTGGGGCAATGTTATTATGAGGGGAACCCTGTGTCTTGATTGCACCACAAGTGATATTTCTTCGAGTGGTCCAAAGGGCCTATAACCAACCAGTCTTGTTCAAAATTTACTTTAAAAGTACATAGCAACCCATCTGATTGGTCGAGACATACGTCTCGTCCAATCGGATGACTTGTAATGCAATTTGGACTTAGACAATAAATTTACAATCGTTTGTTGATTTCACCGCACATGGCCTATCTTCGAGTGGTTCATAAGGCCTAAAACTAACCAGTCTTATTCTTAATTTGCCTTTAGAATTACACAACAACCCATCCGATTGGCCGGGACACGCGTCTCGTCCGATCAGATGGCTTGTAATGTAATTTGGATTTAGATAATCAACTTACATTCGTTTGTTGATTTCACCGCACATGACATCATTCAAGTGGTTCATATGGCCTATAACCAACCAGTCTTATTCTTAATTTGCCTTTAGAATTACACAACAACCCAACCGATTGGCCGAGACACACGTCTCGTCCAATCAGATGGCTTGTAATATGATTTAGATTAAGACAATCAATTTCACCGCACATGACATTTCTATGAGTTGTTCATAGGGCCTATAACCAACCAGTCTTATTCTAAATTTACCTTTAAGATTACACAACAACCAACCTGATTGGTCGAGACATACGTGTCGTCCAATCGTATGACTTGTTATGTAATTTGGATTTAGACAATCAATTTAGAATCGTTGGTTGATTTCACCGCAAATGACATTTCTTCCAGTGGTTCATAGGGCCTATAACTACCCAGTCTTATTCTTAATTTGCCTTTAGAATTATACAACAACCCGCCTGATAGGTCGAGACATACGTCTCGTCCAATCAGATGGCTTGCAATGCGATTAATTCACATGGTCACTGATTTCACCACAAGTGACATTTCTTCGAGGGGTTCATATAACTCCCGACGGGACACTGAAACACGCGGGAAAAGTCTTCTGAGTTCTGTAACGACCCGATTATCCTGAAATAGCATGAAGAAAGGAATTATTGAGATCAATGTTGTTGATAATCAAACATTTTATATTAGAATATTCTATTAAATGTCAGAAATGATAGAACTTCTGAGTTCAACTGAGAAAATTTGTGTTTGTGGCACAGTCAATTTCACTGCGCTTCACTGCAATAAGGTGGTACGTATCTATGTATGGGCAGGTTTAAAAAAATGTGACCAAAGTGTGACATTTAAATGTTAAGAATAACAGCTAATTTTACAGAATATCATCCAGATTTCTTAATTAGGGTGGCTAAAAACTATTCTAAATGGTTAAGCAGTGCCCAAATTATATTTTAAATTCATGTTCACTACTTTTTAGCTAAAATTGTGTGCACAATCTGGCAAAATGACAACAAAAAAGCGTTTCACTCCTGACAGCATATATATTGCACAATATGAGAAATTGTAACCCACGAATCACTAAAAAGTAGAGTGCAGAATGCCCACAAGGTTGATGGCTTCCTAAACAAATTTCAGTGGTAGATTTCTGGCTGAAAAGACAAAAATGAGAACACATTTTGAAAAATAAAAGTGTTTCACTCCTGACATAAAATTCAGAGGGGTATTGTATAAAACAGGCTCAATATCCTAAACCAATGAAGATAAGATGAAAAAATAATTTTAAGATGATGATGCACATGTTGTTTTATGAATTACAAGTGCTTATTGTAGTATCCTGTCACTGTCTTTTATTTACCATAGCTTAGAAACTTGGTAAAACTGTTAAGTGTCACGCAAAAACGTTTCACTCCTGACATTTTTGACATGTTTTAATGACATATCTTTTTTATTTGTGAAGCGATTTTCTTTAAACTTGGTACGCAGTATATAGACACAATAACACATCTTTTTAGCTTTGATTGGGTTGAATGTGTTTCTCTGTAAAAGCCGTGGCATGTAAAAAGTGAATGGTCACATTTTTTTTTAAACTTGCCCGTATACATGTAATTGATACGTGTATGCCTACATCGCATGTGTTCTGGGGATACGCCGCAACAGCTTATAGCAAAAACAGGTAGCGTAGACTAAGGACCAGGCTGCATGTACATGTATATGCAGACCGATCTTATTCTATGTTTAGTAGATCTACATGCATTATATAGTGTTAACCCATTACCACACAGTCACTCCTTTTGACTCCCCACAATATAATGGCTTTAGAAAACATTGTGGAAAATGAAGAAATTGCTTGTGACAAGCAATTTCTTCATTTCCCACAATGTTTTCTATCCAAAAAGCTATAAAATCTCGAAATTTCATCACATTGAAATGTCGTCTGCAACTTCTTTCAAATTGGAATACACCAAAATTTTGTCGTTTGGTAATGGGTTAAGATTTCAGGATTACAACCGATCGTTAGATACCAAACACTTCATGTATCTCGGAGTGTCATCCGTGACAACGGAAATAAACGAGAGATACGGTACCACCGTAAGTTTCCGAGCGTCATTCGTGGCAACGGAAATAAACGAGAGATACGGTACCACCGTAAGTTTCCGAGCGTCATCCGTGACAACGGAAATAAACGAGAGATACGGTACCACCGTAAGTTTCGAGCGTCATTCGTGGCAACGGAAACTGACACCCTCGTCGATTTCCGTTGTTATGGGTGACGACTGACGATGTACGAAGTGTTTTGTAGTTGATAATGGGTCATGATCCTTAATTCAAAACAAACCTGTATCTAACTGGACTGTGCGTATCTATGTACAACTGTTTCATAGCATATTGTTCTGTGGCCACGCCGCACCAGCCTTGAGCAAAGTTGATAAAGAACAACTGTCTATGCGTATAGTTCAGCCCCGGAAGACCGGATTCAGTCACTTTGTGGTGCTTCAACCAATTCTCGTATGCCTGCAAACAACACAAAAATATGGCAATGGTTTCTTTAAATCATTCCATCCATCATTAGATACCAAACACTTCGAACAACTTCGCGCGTCATCCGTTAAAACGGAAATTGACGCGGGTATGCCATTATAAATTTCCGTCGCCATGGATGACGCCCGGAGTTACAAGAAGCATCTAGTATCTAAGGATGGCTGGAATACCTAGGGAAGGAGGGAAGAGATCGGTTTTGTGTATATATCCATGCGCATGACGTATCCAAAGTTAAATAATTTATACTGAACTTCATGTCATCAAAACCGACTCAAGGGTATCGCCTTTATTTGCGCCTAAAGGAAATGTATATTAATCTATATGTATTGCATAAAAGGAAATGGCAAGTAAGAATCTCGTATTTACGAATAGCAGGATTAATACAACAACATAAATTATTGCAAGTTAATCGAATGGCCCACAGAAAATTATACACACAAAGACCTTATAAATATTAAGATTGGAATTGAAGGACTGGACACTATAATTTGTTTAAAGATTCTGAAAATAAACGGTTTCACTATTAAACATCTTTCTTACTCTATAGCTTAGTACCAATCCACCGTTATCTGCAATGTTTTCTCCCAACGTTAGAATTCCGTCTATCTGTGAATGTAAAGGCTTTATAATTGAGTACAATTTGATAAAACAAAGTATACTGGACATTTATCACCAAACTTGGTATGCGGCAATTAATAACTCGACCTGGTTAGACACATACTCGCTTTCTAAACGCTCATTTTGTCTGAAAAGATACATCGACGTAATAAAAATCAAAGATGTAGACCAGACCTCACCAAATTTAGAACACCAAAACACTCATTAAATATTTTCCTCGTCGTGTGTATAAGTTTTCAGGATAAATACAAACTTCGAAGTGAAAGAAAAAGTTTACGCTTCCTTGTTACTTAAACATAACTTTTCAATTATTGTAATTTGATTCGGATTCAAAAGTTATGAAAATAGGATATCGATATCATATATAAGGATTTAGAATTAATGATAAAAAATGATATTGTAAATCGAAATGAGAATGTTGAAATGTCCAAAAATGCTTGTAAACAACATAATTTATACAAGTTCCCTGTTGTTTTTTACTTACATTTAGTCCGACTTTCTTTACTTGATAAGCATTATATTGGTTGATTATACACTGTGTTTTGTTTGTAAATTTCCTGATGGCTTCGTTGCTCCACCACTGCACCATGTTCCCGTTTTTATCAAATCTTCGACCTGAAGTAAAACAGATGTTCAGTACTATGTTAGTCCATGGTTCTGGGAACATTAAACCATTGACAACATTTCTGTGGGTGTAAATAATCAAGTAGGCGTGTGTTCGATTAAACCGTTTATCAAGGTACCCGAGCCCTCAAAAGCATCAAAGAGCCAGAGGCAAAATTTGTAAAGTGCAAATAATTCTTAAAGTGACATTTCACATTCATTTCATTTTTTTAAAAAAATATTTCTTGATATATTGTTTATTCTAATGCGTAGAAATGCTATCAGTTTTTTGAAGTTGTAATTTATAAGCGAAAAATATGCCTTTAAAATTGAGACAAAAATGACAAATTCTATATAAATCTAAACTGTTGTCCACAACAATTTGTTTAACTTTAGTACAAAAATATATGTTTCTCGTAAAAGGTTCAATATTTTGGCTTGAAATTTTCAGAGTTTTCATAAGAAAATATGTTCTTTCAGATAGAATAAAAGTAAAATTTATGTTAAAATAATTGTGAAATGTCACTTTAAACTGTGTTACATTTCCATTCTAAATACAAACATATTAAAGCATTTTGCACGGTTTAGAATTTTGAATTAATTCATACTTATGAAAATATTTGACAGAAATACTAAGATTACCCCACTTGCATATGAATGTAGAGTAAAATAATATTTGTAAATTATTTTCTTCTTGAAGCATAATCTTGAAATCCGGTGCGGTGAATCAACTTATGTAAATTGTTTTTACAAGTGTGTGAAATTTGATGCATTTCGTATGGCTAGAAAGTGTAGATTTTTTCAGGGTCTGTAAACCTTAAAGACTAACTATAACTGATTGGCCAAGCTCACAAGAGCGGGAATCTAAGAGCATGCGCAATAAAACATCAAACATACAGTCATGTATTATCATACTATCGCCGCTTTAAAAAAAAAAGCACGTAGCTACGGCTTGTTTTAAACTGCAGTAACCACGTCTTCTTTGAAAAGTAGCACTATGTAATATCCCTTTTGATTTGAAAAGAAATGCATACATTCAATCAGTATTTGAGACAGCTATATTTTACTTAACCCTTTCCCAAACAAGACCTTTTTACGCCCCTAATAGAAAAGGGCTTGGAAAAACATTGAAACAAAAGAAGAAACTGCTGATAACCAGCAGTTTCTCCGTTTGTCTCAATATTTTCTATGCAATATTTTACACAAATCATATCTTTAACAACTTCCAATTTGTCATTTTTGGCAGTTTTTGAAGTGGATCACACTAAAATTATGCCGTTTGGGAAAGGGTTTCTAGATCAGCCTGCGCTGAAATGGAGTCTGACGGGGATCCATGCTGCCCTCTTACAATTGCAACAAGACGTGCGGCAGCTATTGAAGAAAAGCATAGTTCATGATCAGACTGCATGTATACGCAGGCTGACCCTGAACCATGTTGTTCTCAAATGGCACAAGGGACCCTTTTCTTCCAGATCCTGGCTCAATTATCTGAATAAAAGTGTTGTAAGCACTGTAAAGCTGCCTGCTTTGTGTATATGAGTATATTGATATTTCAACATTCTTTCTGCAGTAGCAACTAGCGATGTGCATTCTAAATAGGAAGTATTTGCGCTATGAAATACGAAAGATATAATATATACCGAGCATAAATGAAAACTTTACACCTACATTTCTTGTCATATTCCTTCTGAATACAACATGTAAAGAAATTAAATGAATGTGCTTCTCATCGTCCATTCACTTGGTAGTGCCAAACTCTAAACGTTTTGTTGATCTTAATTACGTGGATGAAAAACGGACCATTTAAGTTTGACAGGAGTCCCCTTTTCAGGTGAGCAATTTAAACGGAAATTTACATAATTTAAACCCTCAGAAATCCGAACAGAACAATGCAATCCATGCCAGACTGCACAGAATTGTAGTCTGACAACTTACCGGTCAGAAAATGTAAAGAAGCTTGCATAACATTGTTTGAGTTTTTAAAATTTTATGTTTGAAAAGCAGAATTTCCATTATGTTGCAAAGTTTGAAAATTTTACAATGCAATCTCAATAGGAAATTGAAATCGCTATTGCATGGACATCTGGGAACAATCCTCGTCGAAAAAAAAGGTTCAAAAATCCACTGTAAGGCCTGCATGATGTTTAAAAAAAGACAATAAAAAACAGTGACAAATTTTTGAATATCAAACATTTTAAATTCCCTATTTGTTTATGTCAAAGTGAGGTAATTCACAAAATTGACAGATTAGACCTTTATTTTAGAGCTTGCTACAAGTTATAAGAGAGATTTATTGTGTTTTTGGCAACCCATTTATGACCAATTCCGAAAAAATAATGAATCGTTTCCTATGCATGCGCATATGTGGCATTAGATGAAATTAGCTCTAAACGCATTAAGGGCCGTAACTCTGACGTTAAAGGAGATGAGGCAATGAAATTTCGACAAAACGATCGCTGAATGCCTGGGAAATAACGTCAAAATATATTTCAGGCTTTAAGTTCGATACTTTTTCCAGAAACAAGAAATCTTGCAGTGTAAAGTTTTCATTTATGTTCAGTATATATGAAAATGATGATGTATGAAATAATATGAAATGATCAAAAGACAATGTACCGCGAATTGGATCTCTTGGTGAAGGGTGAAGAGCGATATACGAGGGTTGTCCGGAAAGTTCGTGGACACTGATTAATATACAAAAAATGAGAAAAGAAAATTTTATAACACACACATGGTGTCATTAAACAATATCTTAGAAACAACATTTCAAAATTTGAACAAAATCCCTCCATTTTTAACAGAATTACATCTATTTTTGTGAACAAGGTTGATGCACCCCGGAGCACGTCATGACGTTACGACGTTGATGCGACGAAGAAATAACTTTGCCAAGAAGACTTGTGCTGCTTTATTTTCTTCAGAAAGCATTCTAAGTGCCCTCGTGCACACACTGTTTTTATTTTCAAATGTTTTGTAAGGTTTTCGTTAACAATTGTTTTTGACAGTTCACATTTTTCCTCCGATATATCTTACCGTATTTTGCCTATCGTCATTCACGACGTCACTCACCAAATTAACATTTCTATCTGTTATAACACTCGATCTTTGAGACTCGAATCAGCTATTGCTTCCCCAAAAACGTTTGTTGCATTTGCAAACGATATGATACTGCACACATGGTATCTTCGTAGATGAGTTAACGAATTCCCTGGTCTTTGCAGGCACTTTCTTAGTTCCTCGCAAAATTACACAAGAACGCGCTGCTCCACCCAAACGTCCGACGTCGTCATTTTTGATAGATTTCCTTCCATATCAAGCTTCTTTAAATCATCCTCAAATGTCAATTTTTAACGCGACAACATTGAAATCAAAACAATATGGAAGCGGAATGTTAGGTCACATTTTCATAAATTTATTATTTTGTTTCCCGCCAATTTCATACGTTAAATCACTTATTAAAAACCAGTCATGGGTAGCCAAAAAGCTCAAAATTTGACGTGCTCCAGGTACCCCTACGTAGGGTCGTATTAGGTCCTATTACAAATTATTTGCAAATTAAATTTATTTCTTTTTGCTGGAAAAGTACTTGATAGATGTTTAGCTTTCATTTGATAAAGATTTTTTCACAAACAAAGTATTATGTAGCAAAATAAAGTGCGTGTCCACGAACTTTCAGGACAACCCTCGTATATAAAGTTTTATCGTTGAAATGTACAAGATATTCACGGTAGAGATTGTCTCTCATGGGATGGATAACGATTACGGACAAAATAATCTCGATTTTGGTAAAAATGTTTTTCAATAACTCTTTTATTTCTGTCAATTTTTAAAAAGTTTGTTGCATATATCCTGCCTTACTAAGCCCTTTCCTCAGATTTATGCTTTATTTGAAAATTCCTCATACTTTTCGCAAGAATTGATCCCAACCGACCAGAAAAAACGATCAGATTTTTTGTCGTTTTTCTGGTCGGTTGGGATCAATTTATAAATAAAAAAAATTATTGCAAAATATCTTACCTGAAGCGAGGGTAATATGACCATAGATTTACCCATCCCATCATACACAATCTCCATCGTGATATTATAATGTAAATATGGAGAATCATGGAGTCAACCCACGACAACAATGATCCTGCGAAAAACCTGCCAAGTTTAAAGCCGACTAAATTAGGACAGACAAATGGTCGTAGGAGAGCATGACATTATCTCTTTTCGCATCAAATTAAGCACCCAAAATTCAATTCAATTCAATTTGTTTATTCATACATTTCAGGCCTCCAGCCTATTGATAATAGATAACAACAACAACATCATCATTCTGTTTATACCTGTATCGTCAAATCCGTGTATGATCTCGTGACCAATCAGCCAACCTATACTGCCGAAATTCATAGATCTGAAAAAAATCATCAAAGTTATTGTCATATCTTGTCGCTTTTCAACAAAATCTTCGTAACTGCAACTTGTTTAAAACTGCAGTTACGAGGTTTGTGTTGAAAAGAAGCGATATGCACGTAGATTTGTCGCTTTCAAAGATGCACTCTCATTCACGTTTTGGAATGGTTTTTATTAGAAATAACTTAGAAAATTAAATAATTAAAACATGGCCTTTTTTTCAAAAAAATGTTTCTGTGTGCCTTCTGTGTGGCTTCGTATGACCTATAATGCTTTCACCGCAGAATGTTTACGACGTCGCCCGAATAATTCCGACGTCACTAGAATCTCATTAAGGGTGGACTAGCTTAAAGTGACATTTCAGAATTTTTTGTCATAAATTACTTTTATTCTTATCTGAAAGAGCATATTTCCTTATGAAAATTCTGAAAATTTCAAGCCAAAATATAGCGCCGTTTACGAGAAATTCATATTTTTGTGTTAAAATTGAACAAATTGTTGTGGACAACAGTTCGGATTTATATGCAATTTATCGATTATGTCTCAACTTTAAATGCGTGTTTCTCGCTCATTGGCAACAACTTAAAAAAACTAATAGTATTTATACTCATTAGAATAACCAATCTTGGCATCAAGACAAACTTTAAAAAATTGAAATTGGAATGAAATGTCCCTTTAAACAAAATAACATACCTTGGCTGGTATTTACTGTAATACGGCGGCTGTAATATCCCAGCAGGAAATGCTGAAAGATAGGATGACTAAAATTAACAAATAACGATCTTAAACTATTTTATACTACATGTATTTTTCTACTTATTGAGCTGCCTTACGTTTGTCGATTGCCATAGAAAGTATTAAAATATTGTCAATATTATGACTCAATACTATTGACAATGATATTGATCGTGATCGCTTTAGTCTTGTCTAATGTAATTGACAGTCGGTGTTACCTGACAGTAACATCTGACAGGCACCAGTTAGCGGTCATCTTACATGGGCCAGTTTCATCAAAACATTTAAGACGTGTTTTTGTCTTACCGTTGACTTACGACAAGTTTAGGACAAGAAACGCGTATCGCCGATTTATAAATGCCTGGGTTATGCGAATGTTGTTTTAAGCGATATTTAAGACATCGGTAAGTCAAAAACACGTCTTAAATGTTTTGATGAAACAGGGGCCTGTTTCATCTAAACATTTTTAAAAGACGTATTTCTGACTTACCGACGACTTACGACAAAGTTAGGGTAAGAAACGCGTATCGCCATTCTATCAAAACCTGGATTATGAGATTGTTGGTTTAATCGATTTTTAAGACATCGGTAAGTCAAAAACACGTCTTAAATGTTTTTGATAAAACAGGCCCCATGACTTTTTCTACTGACCAATTAAAACGCGTAAGAAGATTCTAATAGCGATAAAACTCGTAAACCACGAGTTTGCACGTGCTTGTCATGGAAAATCATATAACGAGATATTTCATTCGTTCCAGGGGTCAAAGAAGATAACCTTCACGGGTGCCCGTCAGATTTTACTGTAGTTAACACCGGATTTTAATCAGATTGTTCAGCAAAATTACAAACGTTTGTAAAATAGAATAAATTATCGTACAGACACAGAAGATGATACACTTACATATGAGATTGAAATGCGGTGTGTAATAGGCGTTAACATTGACCGGAGGGACGTCTGCTCTGAAAACAATGGGCAAAATCCATGAGTTACGTCATTTAGAACGACACTTTTATATGATGTTTATAGTAACTCATTTGCATATAAGGTTCATAAATAATTTTAGAACGGTGGTCACTTTAAATGACCAACTTGTTTACTTGGCCCACATTTTAGTGGCCAGAATAGATGTTGGGCGTTTCTATTGTTAGCCTAGCGGCCATTCTGAACCTTTAATTATTTTTAAAGTTTGGTAGAAATTTCGTTCAATTTATTAAAAATCTCTCCCACATGACTTTATATATACTAATGGAAAAAGTAACTGTGTATGCTTATTTTCTTATTCATTATGAAGATATACGACCTATTGACAAGAAACATCTCTCGCAATTGTCCATAAGAGACGCTTGTTAACGAAATGTCAAATGCCATTTGTTTAATTGAACTGAAAACAACGCGATACGTTTAGCCAAAGATGCACGTTAATGCATGTTTTAGACAGTAGCCCCTTAATGCCAAAGCAATAGGTCGCCAAGCGTTTTGGCTTGGATAGAAACATCATATAGGTACCTTTGAGACACTTTCAACAATTTAGAAACACACGCAACTTGCCACATTCGATACGTCGACGCGTGATGTCATTTCGACAAGTCAACCATAATCGGAACAACCACCAGTGAAATCGGTTGTTGTCGGCAAAAGTTACAGCTAGGTTGATTCCAGAGTTGAGTTCTATCAACATAAGACCTGTTAGAGATCGGTTATTGGAGCTCTATATCCGTCTATATCCGACGTACTCCGACACGTCTAGTCTTGCTACGACGTCGTCGATGATATCGTTTACAGTGGCTTAGACAGCATCTACCCTTTCGTATGGTCGATTTGAACAACGTATTGCTTATTGGTGCGCTTCGATTACATCTGTACAGTCCGATGTTCGAGCTGGCATTCATAAACGCGTTTGGGAACGTCATACGGATTCGTGCTGTATTCAACGTCAGCGCTTGACTAGTTGGCTCCGTTATTGGTCAAAACCCCAAGAAGAACTTTTAAAGAAGCCGTTTGTGACAGTTTAGCTGTCTTGTTGCTGCAGAGCATTATCGGTGTCAATAGTGTTCACACTCGAAAATGGCTTGTAAACTTGAATTTTACCCCCTACCCACTTTTAAGGCTTGCTACGGTGATAACGAGTAGGGTAGCAAACTGACACTCATTGAAATTTAAAGAATAAATGTTCTTTTCTAAAATTTTAAAATTTGATTCATTTAACTTAGACTCTATGTATTTAAAATGTTATATAGAAAGGACATGTGCACAGTAACCTTTTCCGTTAGTATATATATTCAAAGTGTATTTATGTTTCACTGGATATGTCGACTTGCTGTTGTGTGGATACACTGCACAGGGTCATTTAACATGTATTTGACCAGGATCTGCAAAAAGGTCGCTAAAAGCTTTTGAGCCAAATTTGGTTCCAGAGTAGCCTGCGTATACACACAGTCTGATAAAGAACTATGTTTTTCTCTGATAGTTGTCCCATGACCTGTAGCAACCCGAAGACAGCAGCATCCATTCCGGTCCGAGTGGACTTTGGTAAGGATATTATTGAAACAGGACTGTTTCAAATGCGATATGGGACCTTTTCCAGATCCCGCCCATGTGTATTATATTTCCAATAATGAATAGGGAACGATTTTACCCAGTTAACAATGACGTAATTTCGGTCAAACAATAATATTTGAAAGGTGTTGTTATAAACCCTCGTAACAACGGTTAGAATGATTTATCAGTGTATAACAGTAAAGCGAATCTATTTTAGCAAAAAATGCATTGCTATTGAGAGTACATACCGAGTATTCGAGAGTTGATAGCGATCTCTAAGATGTTGGAGTGACATTTTCCTAACCTGCCTTATTATGTTGAGAGTATTAGTGAAATACTCCTTTCTATCAACCTGGAACTGAAAGAGACAAAGTTATCGTCGATTTTCAAAAACCTCTTAAAATGCAGTTTTGATGTTTCTGTTGAAAAGCAACATAAGATTAACAAAAGCTACCCATTTTTTATATTTCTGCAAATAGATAATGTGTTAATTTAAAATATCAAAGCTTTGTAAGTTATCATTGTAAAACTTGTGGTTAGGTTCGAGTGGATAGTGGTACTCTGTCAAACATCGGTTATATTTTCACAAAGCGGTTGTTTCAATCATTCATAAAGATTACGATAAATTACCTGGAAGAGCATCTCTAGCTATTACCTAGCTATGTTCTGCAAGAATCATTTATTGTAACCTATAACTAGTCGGACGATTTACGAGTCACATCAAAATGTGAGATTTTTATACTTGCTTACGCGGTTGCTATACCCTTTCAATGTTTAATTTTCAGTAGTTTACCCGTAGGTTTCAGCAACTTACAATAATAGAATAGTTTTCTCTTTACAGTCTAATCCTAAATGCTACGACTGACCAGAAAGCTCTCGCCATATCATGAAGGGGATTCAAATTACCATTTCATAAATCTTGTTAAGCTCTCCATCGTCTAGTATATAGTCAGGATAGCCGATCTTTTCTACGATGTGTTTTGCCTACAAAAAGGTAAATAAATCTTATTTTAGAACTAACGGTGGAATACACCTGTCTTATCTTGCTGTCGAGAAATATCAATCGCGTGAATAAAAGAATATATTCAAACAAGCTGCAGCTACGGGATAGTTGAAGCAAAAAGATGGCTTTTGTATACAAGTCTGATTTTATCAATTTTAAAAATGCTCAACGATGTATTGACCCATACCTTGTCTTTCGCCACGTTTCTTGTATGAGGATCCATCCAGTCTAGTTCATCAAGTCTCTCATAAAACGCTTCTCTTATTTCGTGTATCATCTCTAACGCCTGAGGTGGAAGAATATTCATTTAAGAAATCGCCGGTTATGTTCGAAAGTATGATCTCATTGCAATTTCTTGCTCCCAAATCTTTTTAAAGGTGTGTATGTCTGAAATTTCAGCATAGACGAGTGTATGCTTATATGAATAAATTTCAGATCGTTTGATTGTGTCGCCTTTACCTTGTCTTGTTCAAAAATGTCAATTGATATCAACACGATCAAAAACTGGTGCCGAAATATAATGGCCATCGACCTTTGATGTGTAATCTCACTCGTATTGACCAACTTGTTTATTGACCTCGGCTAGTTTAAATACCATGTTTGTACGAAGAAATTCTTCCGTAATAAAAAGGTAAGTACTAATTTTTAAGCAATTTGAGTAAATTATTAAATCATATATAAAAAACGAGTGAATATAAACCTCTTCCTTTGCTTCTTCGTCAAAACGTTCCTTAACAAACAGACGTCCCACTGCCATACTAAACGCGGACATAGCTTCCAAAGAACACTTCTTCCATCTAGGTAACTTACTGTTTGTGCCTGTAAGAAACTGTTAAACAGTATAACATTTACTAACTAATAGGTTAACAAGACGTTTCAAATTGCGGTATATTCTCGGTAATTTACTATTTGTACATGTAAGAAACTGTTAAACAGTATAACATTTACTAACTAATAGGTTAACAAGACGTTTCAAATGGCGGTACATTCTCGGTAATTTACTATTTGTACATGTAAGAAACTGTTAAACCGTATAACATTTACTAACTAATAGGTTAACAAGACGTTTCAAATGGCGGTATATTCTCGGTAATTTACTATTTGTACATGTAAGAAACTGTTAAACAGTATAACATTTACTAACTTATAGGTTAACAAGACGTTTCAAATGGCGGTATATTCTCGGTAATTTACTATTTGTACATGTAAGAAACTGTTAAACAGTATAACATTTACTAACTTATAGGTTAACAAGACGTTTCAAATGGCGGTACATTCTCGGTAATTTACTATTTGTACATGTAAGAAACTGTTAAACCGTATAACATTAACTAACTAATAGGTTAACAAGACGTTTCAAATGGCGGTATATTCTCGGTAATTTACTATTTGTACATGTAAGAAACTGTTAAACAGTATAACATTTACTAACTTATAGGTTAACAAGACGTTTCAAATGGCGGTATATTCTCGGTAATTTACTATTTGTACATGTAAGAAACTGTTAAACAGTATAACATTTACTAACTTATAGGTTAACAAGACGTTTCAAATGGCGGTATATTCTCGGTAATTTACTATTTGTACATGTAAGAAACTGTTAAACCGTATAACATTTACTAACTAATAGGTTAACAAGACGTTTCAAATGGCGGTATATTCTCGGTAACTTACTGTTTGTACATGTAAGAAACTGTTAACAGTATAACATTTACTAACTAATAGGTTAACAAGGCGTGTCAAATGGCGGTATCTTCTCGGTAATTTACTATTTGTACATGCAAGAAACTGTTAACAGTATAACATTTACTAACTACTAAGTTAAAGTAGTCTACCCTAATGAGATTCACGTGACATCGGAATTCTGCGCGTGACATCGTTAACATCAATTATTATAAATCTGAATTCTTTATGGGTAACGTTGTAAACATTCGATGCTGGAACGTTCCACCGCCAGATGTTTACGATGTACGTATTAATGAATCTCATTTGGGGAAAACTACTCTAACAAGACATGATAGTTATATCATGAGATTCTGAAATATGTGTTGCATAATTCGGAAATATGTGTTGCATAATAATTTAGGAGCCTGAAGTAATCTGGATGTTCAGCCTGGTAAACTACATCTATTTGAGTCACATGGAAAGGATAAGGTCTAGTGAAAAGTAAATCAATTCGGATGTAGGCTTTAGCATCGAATTTCCAGTCTGTTTTAAAGTATTCCATACACCATGAGATACCAAACACTTCGTGCAACTTCGAGTTTCTTTTACAGCAACGGAAATTGACGAGGTTATCCCTCGTCAATTTTCGTTGTCACAAATGATTCCCATAAATTAACGGACCAAAACGGTTTAAACTTCGGATACCATCGTTAATTGCCATGGATGACAGACGAAGTTTCACAAACTGTTTGGTATCTACGAATACATGACGTTTATTTTATTTTATTGTAAAAAAATCCTCTGAATTTACAAAAACTATCCTTAATCAAAATCAGAGCTTTTTTATTGAAATATATTTACATGTATTCGATTGAACAATAAAGAATATTCCAAGCTTACGTTATTGTAAACTGTAAACTCGTCTACAAAACGAGCTGGTAGTTTGTTGAACATGGGAGCAAGGGTCAACCATACGATATAGTTCTTTATTGTTTATCAAAGATGTTTATTATTTGAATCATAAAGAATATTCCCTACTTACGTTATTGTAAACTGTAAACTCATCAACAAAACGAGCAGGTAGTTTGTTGAACATGGGAGCAATGGCCAGCCAAACAATATAGTTCTTTATAGTTCTACAATAATACCGTGGTACATTTTAGTACAACAAAGGAAGCAGTTCATACAAAAATGTGTTTTTTCCATACCTGCATGAAACAATACACACATTCCTTATAATTTGATATTTTGAGATTAAAAACAACAAAACACAACCTTTTTTTAAATCAATTTTCAACAAAAATGACAGTTTTATAATGTGGTGTAATACGCTCGGACTTTAATGGAGCCAACTTCTGTTTTATTGAGTTATTTGTGTACATATGTGTAGTGAGCAATATCGGAAATTGATCATATTTTTTAAGAGTGCTAAAAACGAGTTCCGCAACATATAAGCAATTTAAGAAATGCTTTAACCCAAGATTGCTTACGACATACACATGTTCATTAACCCTTTCCCAAACAAGACCTGGTTTTGACGTCCCTAAGAGAATAGGCTTGGGAAAACATTGAAACAAAAGAAGAAACTGCTGATAATTAGCAGTTCCTCCTTTTGTCTCAATATTTTCTGTGTCATATTTTACACAAATCCTATCTTTAATAACATCCTTTTGTCATTTGTGACAGTTTTTGAAGTGGACCACCCTAAAATTTTGTCGTTTGGGAAAGAGTTAATACAATTTTGTAAACTTGCACCATAATAGGTAACAAAATAACAATAATTTCAACATTTTTTAGGTTCATTCTCGTAAGATTCTTCAATTCTTAAATTCTGATTCTTGAATTATAATAAATTTATGTTTATAAACAATTATTTTATTAAGATATTCCATCCGCTTTTAGATACCATACATTTCGAGCACATTCGCGTGTCATCCATGGAAACAGAAATTGACAAGGATATCCCTCGTCAATTTCCATTGAGACAAATGACGATCGTAAATTGATGAGGTTTACATGTACCATCGTTAATTTCTGTTGCCATACATGACGCCTGACGATGCACGAGATTTGCGGTATCTAATGATGGGCTGGATACCTTAATTTAAATTAGTGTTCGCCCTAGTTTTTGGACCAATGAAATTGCAGTGTAATTGAAAATATCGGCGCTATATTTCACATAAATGCACTGCCGGTCAGTTTATGTCACGGATATACATAGCCACGCCCCCGTTTCCTGTGCAGTTATAAAAAATGATGTAATTTTTTAGAAAATGGTGTAATTTTGGGGAAAATGATGTAATTCCAGTAAGATCCGCTAGATAGTAGCTCCGGTCGGAGGCGTGGTTTGAAGAATGACAGTAGAAGCGTATGTTTTTATTGGTTGACGAACACTAAGTCAGATAGAGTCTGCATAGTAGATTTTACGCGACATAAACGTTCAAAGGCTGTGCCTTTTGAACGTTTATATCACGTAGAATCTACTATACAGCCTCTATCTAATACAAAAAGGAGTGAACGAGCAAAAGTCAAATGTTCAAATATATTTTTACCTGGGTTTCTGCTGACTTAATGTTTTGAAGATATTGTAGTAATAATTTGGTGAATTCAGAATGATATTTTCTGTATCGTCTAGCGTAATATTCTCATCTGCAATGTCCATGATGCTTTGGATGAATGTCAACCAGTTGAACTGAAAGTGTAGAAAGAGTATAACTGATTTCATTTGACATAACACTATAGCCTGTAAATATTGACCTGAACCCGATGAATATTTAATGAGTAATTGTGACACGGAATAATCAACGCTTGCCACCAATCCTCACTGTCGAACAGAGTCGATAGTTTCCATAATCATTATGAATTTCTATTCTGCACATGCTTCCCGTGTCAATATATGTTGGAGAGTGATTATTTCGCAATACAATTACTCATTGCATATTCAACAGGTTCAGGTCAATATTTACGGAGTATACCTTAAGCCAAGACATGATCATAATTATTTTGTAAATAGCCTTACATAAATAAAAGATACACAATGCATAGTACACGAATGTAAAAGGAATACAAGAAAATGTGGCAGAACTATTTTTCAGGAAAAAAACTAAAGTGTTAAATTATGATAATAAAAGCTGAAGCTGCGCCAGGTCGCACGAAATCTGTAACAAAACGTAAATAGGATAATTATGTAACAAGTAGAAAACATGAAAGACGAACGGAATCAGGGTGTTTACTAAATATTAACAAACAAACAAACAACTTGTATTCAGTAGCACTCATGGAAACAGCGACATTTGTAAATAATAGAAGAATTTACCTTGAGCTGTGTTGAGTTCGAGGAGTTATCAGAATGTCCAAAGTTAGCCGCCAGTTGCGCTATGGTCATCTTGTTGTACCGAGAAAATCTATTTCTCTTCTCAATATTCGTCTTACTGATCTGAAAATAGAATCATTCAACCCTTTCCAAGACAAGAACTGGTTTGGAAGTTCCTGGTAGAAAACGGCCCAGAACATTGAGACAAAAGAAAAAAAATGCTGAGCCGTTCAAGCCTTTCCCAGACATGATCTGGTATTGACGCCCCAAATAGAAAAAGCTTGAGAAAACATTGAGACAAAAGAAGAAAATACAGATAGACAATCTCAATGATCTCAATGTTTTCTGTGCTATATTGTACACAAATTACATTTTCATTGTGTCGTCTACTGCAGCTTTTAAATTAGAACTTCGCCATTTTTTGCTATTTAGAAAAGGTTTGAGTGAATGAGATTTACATCACTTTAAATACATTTTCATGAATAAATAAGTCTCGTAAACAAATAAATAACATACATGAGGTGAAAATAAAAAAAATGCTTACATTGTTAATAACTCCGTGTAAATCGTATATTTCATACAAATCTTGCCTTGCTACTTCAGGATCGGCACCAAGAAATGAGGCCACATTAACACCATAAAACACAAACCCGTCCCTAAGAGCGTTATATACAGGGCCCGAATGTATATCACCGCTTACTCGCATACCAAATGGTGGTTCGTCTATCTAGAGAAAGAGAGATAGAGAAAAAAACATAAACTTGTGACTCCCAGGTTAAAAGGGACCTAAATGTAGTGGGTACTCATTTGATTAGAATACAAATCCAACCCTGAGAGCGACATATACAGGGCCCGAGGTATATCACCGCTTACTCACATACCAAATGGTGGTTCGTCTATCTAGAGAAAAAGAGGGGAAAACACATAAATATGTGACCCACGTTAAAATGGACCTAAAATGTTGTGGGTACTCATTGGATTAGAATACAAATTCGTCCCTAAGGGCGTCATATACAGGGCCCGGGGTATATCACCGCTAGCTCGCATACCAAACGGAGGTTCATCTATCTAGATGAAAGGAGAAAAAACAAAATATGAGCCGGGAACTGGAAATGGGTAGCCATTTTAGCATTTGAGAATGCCGTGCTTCCAGATATATACTAGCTAGGAAAAAAAAAAGAAACGCCGGGTAACCTATAATAATATTTTAGGGGATAAATTGTATAATTGGATTATTATTTTCATTTTTGTAAGAAATGTTATCTGTAGGAAACAAGCTTTTGAAGTTTCAATCGATTTCCGAAGTTGATTATGTGAAAAAAAAAACCCTTGAAGACTAAAAGGAGTAAGCGGCAGATCGACACAGGGACGTCACGCTCATAGTCCATTGTCGCGTAAGCGGTTTTGAACCATATCGGGATGAATATGGCGATTATGACTGCTTAAAGTGTTATTTGCAGTTTCACTAGCTTTGAGATGGCGATTACATAAGTGAGAACGTGTCATAAACCGATCCTGACGTGGCGTCGCGACGCGCGGACGTCCACTTCGCGGTCAGTCGTTGACCCTTCTTGTCATTCGCAAACATTGAACATGACGTTCAATAGTTCGAATATGCACACCAAAATGTTCAGCAATCTGCTGTTGGCGTTGACCCTGCACAAACATTGCTATAGCTTGTCCCGCTCGACTTCCGACAATCGCGGCATTGATGCAGATTGCTCGATTTGAAGTAAACGTTGAAAAATCGATCTGAATACTTGAACAGTATCAAATAGACTAAACATTAATTTCCTTGGGCAAACTCAACGACCTTCCCCTACACGGGATTGCAAAATAAAGTCGTTTGCTGTTCAATTTTTTATCATCTACAGAGACTCGTGTACTTATGTAAGATACATTTAATGTTGTGATCTATTGTGATACACATTTTAGAAACCAAATACGGATGAACATACCGCTACATGCAAAATCAATTTGTATTATTATTATTAGTCGATATTATGGAAATTAAGAAAGATACTGACAAGCAAGAAGTACATACTTTATTTTGCCTCCCAAATATGCCAATGAAAGACAGAACCGAAATAGGCAAATAATAATAATAAAAAAAATAAATAAAAAAAAAAAAAAAGAAAAGATTCGACAATGTTTCGATCTTGATTCTCTAGGATGACAGGCCAGTTCATTTCACATTACACCAACGCTACTTGTGACGTATATGACACTAGAAATTAATCTGATAAATGTACCGAAAACGATAACTACCCATAGACAACCATAGACATGCTAAAAGACCAAAAACTACCAAATACTGTAACTACCCATAGACACCATAAAAGATTAAAAACTACTGAAAACGATAATTACCCATAGACATCTCAAGAGAACAAAAAACTACCGAAAACGATAACTACCCATAGACACCCAAAGACACCCAAAGACGCCCTAAAATACCAAAAACTACCGAAAACGATAACTACCCATAGACACCCATAGACACCCTAAAATACCAAAAACTACCAAAAACGATAACTACCCATAGACACCCCCAAAAATAAAAAAAACTATCGAAAACGATAACTACCCATAGACACCCATAGACACACCAAAAGACAAAAAACTCTCGAAAACGATAACTACCCATAGACACCGATAGACACCATAAAAGACAAAGCACTACCGAAAACGATAACTACCCATAGACACCATAAAAGACCAAAAAACTACCAAAAACGATAACTACCCATAGACACCCTAAAAAACAAAAACTGCTAAAAACGATAACTACCCATAGACACCATAAAATACAAAGAACTACCAAAAACGATAACTACCCATAGACACCATAAAAAACCAAAAACTGCCGAAAACGATAACTACCCATAGACACCCATAGACACCCTAAAAGACCAAAAACTACCGAAAACTATAACTACCCATAGACACCCATTGACACCCTAAAACGCCAAGAACTACTGAAAACGATAACTACCCATAGACACCATAAAATACCAAAAACTACCGAAAACTATAACTACCCATAGACACCCTAAAAGACCAAAAACGGCCGAAAACGATAATAACCCATAGACGCCCTCAAAGGCCTAAAATACCGAAAATGATAAGTACCTATAGACACCCAAAGACACCATAAAAAACGAAAAACTACCGAAATAGATAACTACCCATAGACATCCATAGACATCCTAAAGGACCAAAAACCACCGAAAACTAAAACTTCCCATAGACACCCATAGACACCCTAAAATACCAAGAACTACCGAAAACGATAACTACCCATAGACACCCTAAAAGACAAAAAACTACCGAAAATGATAATAACCCATAGACGCCCTCAAAGGCCTAAAACTACCGAAAATGATTACTACCCATAGACACCCATAGACACCATAAAAGACCAAAAACTTACGAAAACGATAATTACCCATAGATACCCAAAATGACCAAAAAACTACCAAAAACGATTTACTACCCATATACACCCATAGACACCCATAGACACCATAAAAAACCAAAAACTACCGAAAGCGATAACTACCCTTAGACACCCTAAAAATCCAAGAACTACCGCAAACGATAACTACATATAGACACCCTAAAAGACCAAAACCTACCGAAAACGATGACTACCCATAGACACCCATAGACGCCCTAAAAGACCAAAAACTACCGAAAACGATAATAAACCATAGACGCCCTCAAAGGCCTTAAACTACAGAAAACGATTACTACCCATGGACACCCATAGACACCATAAAATACCAAAAACTACCGAAAACGATAACTACCCATAGACACCCTAAAAGACCCAAAACTACCGAAAACTATAACTACCCATAGATACCCATAGACACCCTAAAATACCAAGAACTACCGAAAACGATAACTACCCCTAGATACCATAAAAGACCAAAAACTACCGAAAACGATAACTACAAATAGACATCCATAGACACCCTAGAATACCAAAAACGATAATTACCCATAGACACCCTCAAAGACCTAAAACTACCGAAAACGATTATTACCCATAGACATCCATTGACTCCCTAATATACCAAAAAATACTTAAAACGATAACTACCCATAGACATCCTAAGAGACCAAAGTCTACCTAAAACTATAACTACCCATAGACACCCATAGACACCCTTAAATACCAAGAACTATCGAAAACGATGACTACCCATAGACATCCTAAAAGACAAAAAAATACCGAAAACTATAACTACCCATAGACACCCTAAAAGACCAAAAACTACCGAAAACGATTATAATGTTTAAATGTGAACCAAATGACGATTTTTCAATTTTGTTAACGTAGCCAATCTACAGGGATTGCTGCTGAGCATCAGCGTCCTGATCAATCGTTTAAAACGAGCTTGAATGTTTCCTAAGCACCAATAATTAGATTAACACGACGACGGATTTTTCGTGTGACGTATTAAACGTCCGTTACCTACATGTATCAAAACCTTTTCGGGCGATGTCGTAAAAATTCGGCGATGGAACGTTCCAACGTTCCACCGCCGATTATTTTCGACGACGCCCGGATAATTCCGGCGTCGTGTGACTCCCATTGGGATGGACTACCTTAAGAAATTAAGAAAAACAAATACCTGTATAATCCTAGATCCCGAATCTTTATCATCCGGACCAACGTACAAATGCATCAATGGTGCGTTCATAAACCTCTGTGTTTTGATAAGGTCCGCCATTAAATTGAAGGATGACTCATTCCACCTCCCTCCCGGAGAGTTATCCAACATCGGCATACCTCCTAACTCATCCAACAACGATATCATGGCCGAGATGTTGACTAGTTCTATCTGCGCTAAAATGGACGAAATTTGAGGTTAACCTATTATCAGACGATATTATGTTGCAATGAACCATTTTGAAAAGGGTTTCAGACGACAATATCAAGTTGGTGAAATTCTGCATATTTTTTCCATTTTGGAGTAGAAAACATTGTGGAAAATAAAGAAATTGCTCGTTACACGCGATTTTCTTTATTTTCCACATCGTTTTCCAAAATATTTTCTCCGGGGCACCAAAAAGCGTCAATAGGTAAAAATGGGTTAAAGAAGATTCGTTAATGGTGTGTTCATAAATCTCTGTGTTTTGATGAGGTCCGCCATTAAATTGAAGGATGACTCATTCCACCTCCCTCGCTGAGAGTCCCCCCCCCCAACATCGGCATACCTCCTAACTCATCCAACAACGATATCATGGCCTCAATGTTGACTTGTTCTATCTGAGCTAAAATGGACGAAATATGAGGTTAACCTATTATCAGACGGCATTAAGTTGGAATGAACCATTTTGAAAAGGGCTTCAGACGACAATTTCAAGTTGGTGAAATTCTGCATATCTTTCCATTTTGGAGTAGAAAACATTGTGGAAAATAAAGAAATTGCTCGTTACTCGCAATTTTCTTTATTTTCCACAATGTTTTCCAAAGTATTTTTCTCAAGGGGCACCAAAAAGCGTCAATAGGTAAGAATGGGTTAAAGAAGAGTTGTTTGTGAAGCGTTCATAAAGCGCTGTGTTTTGATGAGGTCCGCCATTAAATTGAATGATGACTCATTCCACCTCCCTCCCGGAGGGTCCCCCAACATCGGCATACCTCCTAACTCATCCAACAACGATATCATGGCAGAAATGTTGACTACTTCTATCTGGGCTAAAATGGACGAAATATGGCGTTAGCCCTTTCCCAAATAAGACCTGGCTTTGACGTCCCTAATAGAGATGGTTTGGGAAAATAATTAGGCAAAAGAAGAAAATGCTAATGAGCAGCATTTTCTTCTTTCGTCTCAATATTTTCTGTGCAACATTATACATAAATCGTATTTTTGTCATTATCCAATGTGTTGTCTGCAGCGGCTTTTGAATTAGACCCCCTAAAATTTTGCTGTTTGTGAAAGGGTAAAAAAATCGTTATTCTGCAACCTGTGAAAACTGGCATTTTTTTGAATGAGGAAAGATGAAGAAATTGGTGACAATAATTCATTTCCAAGGCAACAATATGCATGAAGGTTTAACACGATGGGGGAGTGCACACCATGAGATCCGCCATTAAATTGAAGGAAAGTTACCCAACATCAGCATACCTCCTAACTCATCCAACAACGATATCATGGCCAAAATGTTGACTAGTTCAATCTGGGCTAAAATCGACGAAATATGAGATTAACCCATTATCAGACGGCATTTTGAAAAGGGTTTCAGACGACAATATCAAGTTGGTGAAATTCTACATATTTTTTTTTAAATTTTGGAGTAGAAAACATTGTGGAAAATAAAGAAATTGCTCGTTACTCGCAATTTTCTTTATTCTGCACAGTATTTTCCAAAGCACCTTTTCTGAAGGAGCACCAAAAAGCGTCAATAGGTGAGAATGAGTTAAGGTAGAATACGCCTAATGGCAACTTTAGAAATTGGGGTGACAAACACTTCTGCCTGATAGTACATTATATTAGATATCTATATGTGCAATATGACAGAAATTCGTCCAGAGGTTTACTAGAAATTTGATTTTCCCTTATCCCACCCCAACTTGCAAAATTCCAATATGGCGGCCACCACTCAAAGCAAAAAAGTATCTGAATTTTGGACATAAACACATTAATTTTGGTTTTTATTATCAAAAACATGTTTACCCATCGTCTGGTGTGAAATGATATGACCTTTGTGCGCATATGAGAGATATTTTTGTTAAATTATTGCGTGCATATTTAAAAATAAAGCCTCTTTATTTCCTAGTTTGAAATTTATGTCTCTGAAACAAATGTTGACAGTGCCAGAAATAAGTTCGCGCACTCTCTAAAACCGATATCAAAATTATTCTTATATGTGTAGGAACACGATAAAATCCAAATATGTACATTTTATCCGTCAAAAATTGAAAATATATAAAGGTAATTCTTAGTACCCTCATGCTTTCGAACGCACTATTTCTTTCCCAAAAGAAGTCAATGCCCCAAATGAAGGGTACCGTAGCCCATATCTAATTATATGCTTATAACTAAAACCCAAACGTTGTATTAGACTTTCAGAAGTTGGCAAATGATAACATATCAGTTGTGATTTCGTATGACTTTCACCATTTTAACCCTTTACCTAGTAACCAATTGAACATCGCTATTTGTAAAAAGTAATGCAAATTCTAAAGACAAAATTGTACTTAATGTTTTTATAGTTTATAACAGCTTCCTTATACCACTTCTTCTGGATTGCATATTGAATCTAAGGACTTAAATGGAAAAAGAATCTAAAAGAAAGGATCAAATCAATGATCAAACCATATTACAATTAACTGACAACGAGTTTGCACATTTAAATAAGGATCGCCGGCGAAGAAGTGATGAAAATCGAGTGCGAAAGTCTGAACAATGATGATATGATCCGCGCGTCGTTCTCAAACGATAGGCGTTTGATAACCACATCATAAATTTCATTAGAATACAGGTATGTGTCTTCTTCTGTAGGGTTTCTCGTTATATTGAGCCAGCCAGTACCAAGGGAAGAAACGACAATTATACATACTACAATTAGTTTCCTAAATAGGCAGTTTCATTAAAATCAAAGTTTCTAATCACTTACAAACTGATGATATCAATCAAAATCATATAAAATTACACGAAAAATGTCTCTGAAAAATTGCTTTTAAACGGAGAATCATACCAGAAAAAGATATTCGGGGTGTATTCGGGGAATTTCATTTATAAAGGGAAGTAATATTTAGCAATACTGTTGCTATAGTTAGCAATACTGTTGCTAAAAATAGATACGGAAATTGTCGACATTTGTCGAAAATGTACGACAATAGTAAATATCCATTAGAATTATTCTACCTTAAAGAAGAGTTGTTTGTGGAGCGTTCATAAATGTTGACTACTTCTATCTGAGCTAAACTGGACGAAATATGGCGTTAACATATTATCAGACGGCATGATGTTGGAATGAACAATTTTGAAAAAGACTACAAACGGCAATTTCAAGATGGTGAAATTCTGCAATTTTTTTCATTTTAAAGTAGAAAACATTGCGGAAAATAAAGCAATTGCTTGTTACAAGCAATTTTCTTTATTTTCCATAATGTTTTCGAAAGCATTTTTCTCCGGGGCACCAAAAAGCATCAATAGGTAAGAATGGGTTAAAGAAGAGTTGTAAATGGTGCGTTCATAAATCTCTGTGTTTTGATGAGGTCCGCCATTAAATTGAAGGATGACTCATTCCACCTCCCTCCCGGTGAGTTATCCAACATCGGCATACCTCCTAACTCATCCAACAACGATATCATGGCCGAAATGTTGACTAGTTCTATCTGAGCTAAAATGGACGAAATTTGAGGTTAAAGAAATACCAGACGGCATAATTGTGGAATGAACCATTTTGAAAAGTGTTGCAGACGACAATATCAAGTTGGTGAAATTTTGAATACTTTTCCATTTGGGCGTAGAAAACCTTTCATGGAAAATAAAGAAATTGCTCGTTACACGCAATTTTCTTTATTTTGCACAATGTTTTTCAAAGCATTTTTCTCCGGGGCACCAAAAAGCGTCAATAGGTAAGAATGGATTAAAAAAGTGTTACTCGTGGAGCGTTCATAATCCTCTGTGTTTTGATGAGGTCCGCCATTAAATTGAAGGATGACTCATTCCACCTCCCTCCCGGATAGTTACCCAACATCGGCATACCTCCTAACTCATCCAACAACGATATCATGGCCGAAATGTTGACTAGTTCTATCTGGGCTAAAATGGACCTATAACCTATTATCAGACGGCATTATGTTGGAATGAACCATTTTGAAAAAGACTGCAGACGACAATTTCAAGTTGGTGAAATTCTGAATACCTTTCCATTTTGGAGTAGAAAACATTGTGGAAAATAAAGAAATTGCTCGTTACTCGCAATTTTCTTTATTTTCCATAATGTTTTCGAAAGCATTTTTCTCCGGGGCACCAAAAAGCGTCAATAGATAAGAATGGGTTAAAGAAGAGTTGTTAATGGTGCGTTCATAAACCTCTGTGTTTTAATGAGTTCCGCCATTAAATTGAATGATGACTCATTCCACCTCCCTCCCGGACAGTTTACCAACATCGGCATACCTCCTAACTCATCCAACAACGATATCATGGCCGAAATGTTGACTACTTCTATCTGAGCTAAAATGGACGAAATATTAGGTTAAGGTGGCAGTCTATAGTAGAGAGCGAAATATGTATTGGCCCTGGTTAAAATCAGAAATTATATGAAAAAATTGGCAGTTGATATTAAAGAAAGAAAATTATTCTTTAAATGAATACAAAACATGATTTTGGGACCATTTCCGGAATGCGTAAAGAACAGTAAATAGCTTTACACTTATTTCCTGCATCCGGCGAGTTGAGTGGAGTAAAAGATTCTTGCTCGCTGCAAAGGTTAAAATATTCAGGCAATACTATAGTTTATTAAAAAATTGTGAAAGGATACCATATAATTTTTGATGCACCAGTAGACTTTGTACTGTTTCTACTTCACAGAAAGCAAGCCCTTTATGGGCCATCATTTCCCTTGTGGCTACGTACCACAAAAGATTGAGTTTGGTATAAACGCGTCATTTTTCAGTGAAATTGGCTGTCATTTAAAATATCTGTGATTGGTAAATTTCACACTGATTTCATGTATTTATTTCAATTATAGTTTTTTTGTTCAAGCTTTACACTTCATTCATGCTAGAAAAAAGTTTCTTTCACTGCAGGTTGTTGTCCGAGGAAGTTTTATAGACTGCGACTTTGGCTGTGTGTTGTTGTCAAGAATTTGGACCATTTTACTATAGTCTGGACCCCAAGGAAGTGTTATGATGAAACCTGGGAAAACTGACATTACTAGAATGAGGAAAAAATAAAGGGTGTTATGGTATTTAAAAAATTCTTTCCCAAGTTATATAGGCAGGTTCAAGTTTAATACTACTATAAATGATTCAAAATCTTTTAATAATGAGGGGCTAGACCGATTTCCAGAAATTAGTAAACCAGATGGATAAAGGTGACTAACAACTCTATACAAGCAAAAGGTCTAGACCTATCCTACCTCAAAATCAAACCAAAACAACTATAACTATTCTCGTAATATTTTGTGAATATTTAATACAAGTATGACAAATTTGACAATTACATGTAAGTATTTTCTGTTAGGCGTTTTGACGTTTCTGAAAAAATAGGCTTCGGAGAACATTGAAACAAAAAAGGAAAATGCTGATTATCAGCATTTTCTTCTTTTGTCTCATCATTTACTGTTCTATATCATTCACAAATTTTACCTTTAGTAACACAATATTGTCATCTGCATCACGTTTCAAACTGGACTACCCTAAAATTATGGTGTTTGGAAAAGGGTTTATATATAGGATTTACATACTTTGGTTCATACACGATTCATAGAAATCTCTTGCTTTCCGAATGGAGGCCACATCGTCCTCGGCCTTTCCTTCTAACAAATCTGTACAAAGAGATGTAAGGAAACGTCATTAAGATATTTTAAGGCAATTTGAAATTGAATAGACGTAACGTCAAAAGTTGCGGACCAAGCCAAAATTGGCTATGCGTATCAGTTTAAAACCGTATATTTGTTATTTATATTTGAGAAACACACATGTATTTGGTATAATATAAAAGGTATTGGATTGCAATTTATCAATATATGTCGAAATTCAACAATGATTGAATACAGACAATTTATTAAACAAAATAAATTAACTCTGATGCAGAAAATGACGTCGTCACGCGTAACAGAAATTACCAAACAAACTCGCGAGAATCCCAATAAAATAAAAAGTTAGACTTTTTAAAGCTCGCAAACTTTTGCAAATTACGTCAGTGATGTCACAGAAGATATGGCGTAAATCTTACGGCAGTTTGATGATGTAAACAAACTATGTAGGAATGGAATGAAAGAGATATGTAGCGTCACGCTGTTAAAAAAACATTTTTTCGGTATGTCTAATTTTTAAATCTAATTTATTTTTTCAATAGCGATTGGAAATCGATATAAAAAAATTTGGGACATACATCTGAGCTCTAGTTTTTGTAGTTGTTTTTTTGTATTGATTGCACTTGAAGAAAATCGTTATTTTATTGCGTTTGTAGTGTTAAAAATGTCACATTTTCACTTAAACGGTCCCGAATGCAAGGGTTATTTTTTCACATATAGCTATTTTCTAATAAAAATCAAAATAATTTGAATTTGACTTAATTTTCGACATACATCTCGAATAAAATTTGTAAAAATAAATGCATTTGTAAATATCTCTTCAACTAGAGAAGATATAGAGTGTGATGTAGCGTCTTAAATATGTCACAAAACGCGTTTTTGACGATTTGACGTCATGTTGATTTGTGAACTATTCATGGCGTTTTACGATCATGTATCGATGCTCTAGTTCGACTTGTTTTGTCGTTGTTTGTTTGACTATCTTGTTATTTGTTGTCTACCCAACTTAAGGTTAAAATGTAAGACCCGTAACAGAAAAAATAAAGACAGAAAAGCATTGACCAAGGCATAAGAAAACATTGAGATAATAGAAGACATTTTCTAAGTAAAGTATTTCATTGAATTCATTTAATATGTTGCAGCATTTGGTCACGGAGTTTCATTTTTTTTTTTACATAGCCTATAATGCATTGGTTGTAGACTCCATTGAAATGAATATTCGATCTTTTGTCTGTTTAACGAGTAAACTTGAAGACGATTATTTTAGTAAGTATTTTTCATATATTTAGTTTTGTCGTTTGTGCTAATAGAAATATTTTATAACAAAATATGCATACTTGACAAGTTACATTTAGCGTATGAAACGGCTCCATTTCTCCTACAGGTGTAAAATATTCATTTTCAATATTCATAAGAGCTTGATTTTTCAATACTAACGAAATTATTCTGTTGTTTATTTATTGATAGTTGAGATTATTAATTTTGTACAGTGCTATTTACATGCATGCATTTATTGGTATTATTGTGAAAATATTTTCTTTTGACCAGAGGAACAGGACGTGCCGAAATGCGGAATAAAAATGTTGAATTGAGTTGAGTTGAGTTGGTAAAACATTAATCATTTGTCATTGCTCATGTTTTGGGGAAAGTTATAACTTTCTTTTCACCTTCGCGTAACGTTAACGTCCGGAAACGGACGATATGCGTGTTACAACGTTGGTCCGCAACTTTTGACATTACGCCATTCATTCTGGCATTCATATTTACGGTAAATATGATCGAATTGTCGAATATGTCCTGAACACAGAAATAAGCAAGCTTGTGATAATAGAGGCAACTCGTTTAGTTGTAGCCTAAATGTTGACCGACGGGTAGAGAGTATAGCTTTACATACTTTTTAATTTACTTGGACTAAAATGAAAAAACGTATTATAGGCTGACTTCGGTTGTATCATTATTTGAGCCATTATTTTGAGCTAGTGCTCTTCTATCTATTATCTTTATCCCAATTCTGAGTCTGCCGATCAGAATCTTTGTTTTCCTCGACACTGATTTGTCCGCTGTTTTTATCCGGGTATTATGACTCGGGTGGCCTGACCGCAGATTCTTGATAAGAATGGTCTTGGAAAAATGACGTCAAATAGCTCGCACTTTTTTAAAGAAATATGTACAGTGGCTCATGCTATAGGCTAGCCTCAATCGAAGTCGGCCATATACTTACATTTTACAGTAACCATAACCTCTTCATGTACGACACCGTGGGTATACAAGTTCGGTCTATCATCAGGGACGACATGTTTCTTGATCCACATGCCACAAGCGAAGTCATAGAAGTTATCACACGGGTCTATACTATAATCGATGGAGGAAGTCACCCGCGCCGCTGAAATATGAATATTTAGATTAAAAACATAACCCCACACAGCAGACCCAGACATACAAAACTATTGTCCAATATTAGTTCAATATCCAATATCAGTTTGCAACTGAAACAAATACTTTTGAAATATTAACAGGCTTTCAATCGCAAAATTTTATAAAGAGGATTGTCAGGGAAATGTGATGCTTGATGATAAAGACAATGAGCGATATTGTAATATACGTTAGAAAACCCTAAAACACATTGAGTAAGTTCAAATTGTTTTGGTGGTGGTGTGTCTATTAGGAAGGCGAGTAACACCATCTTGACCCATGGTTATTGGTTAATAGAGTTGAGGTCAAAAGACTGAAATGACGTAACTAGTGTCGAAACATAACCCGTTCGGATGGAACCCATGGTTACTCGGCTTCAACCCTAGTTCCTTATGAATGTACTCTTAGAAATTTACAGTAGACGTTCATCGACAATGCTATCAAACAAAAAGAGTAGAAAAAATACTTATTTACCTATTTCGGCACATTCTTTCGTGAGGCATATTTCTGAAATAAATTCACAAAACAGAATGTATCGCTCTTGGGTTTGTACGTGCATAATTGAAAAATTCTATTTCTTCAAAATTTCTAAAATTGGTATCTGCATTTCAAACTTTACTGGCAAATTCCAATTTGAAAATGCAGACTAAAACATAACTTAAATGTACCTTAAATTGAACGAGTAATGCATTTCTCGAATTTTCTTCCCAAACCTAAAATATTTTGGAAGAAATAATTATACAGAACATACATTGATCAGTGGCTTTTCATATCACCACGCGCTTATCTGTGCGATATTTGTTGTTCCAGATTAAAATAGCTGTCCGATAAATTGTTATTTATGACGTCTGGGTTAAGATACTTGATACAGTGTTTATAATTATGAGATATGGGGTTCACAGCCTTTAAGAGCGTGCTGGTATTTCTGATTTTATTGAGAAATATTAATTCTAAGTTGTTGTTTTTTGTAAAATACGATCGTGTGATTACTTTGTAATCTCTACTTTAGGTATTTCACCCATCATTGGAGACCAAATGTTTCACGCAACTTCGGCGTAATGAGTGAGAACGGAGATTGAAAGGCGCCATCCGTGGCAACGGAAATTTATTATTTTTCAATTCGAATGGACTACCCCAACCAGTTTCCAAGATTTATCCATGGCAACGAAAAGGGACGAGACAGAATGTTTTGTATCTAATAATGGATGGAATACATTCAGCATTTTAATAACCTACAATAAATATTATATATCCTTGCCCACCAATCCCCCACCGTTAACTCATTACCACACAATGACTCTTTTTAATTCCTTACAAGATAATGGCTTTAGAAATCATTGTGGAAAATGAAGAAATTGCTTGTGACAAGCAATTTCTGTATTTTGTACCCCCAAAATCATAAACTTTCAAAATTTCATAGCATTGAAAATGTTGTCTGCAACTTCTTTCAATTTGGACCAACCTAATATTTTGTCGTTTGGTAATGAGTTAATTGAGTTAATCGTGCTGAAAAATAACTCACCTTGATTGTTGGGCGATATTCGTGGTTTCGTCAACAACAACACTAAAACAATAATTGACACAACACAAATCGTCAAGGTAAACAACAATATCTTCTCTAGGCAGGTTCGCTGTTTATTGCAGTTGATCTGAGAACTGAGAAGATATTTTTAACAAATTATAGTGAAAAAGAAGTAACAACAGAACTAAAACAATAATTGACACAACACAAATCGTCAAGGTAAACAGCAGTATCTTCTCTAGACATGTTCGCTGTTTGTTGCAGCTGATCTGAGAACTGAGAAGATATTTTTAACAAATAATAGAAAAAAAGAAGCAACAACAGAACTAAAACAACAATGGACACAACACAAATCGTCAAGGTCAACAACAGTATCTTCTCGAGACAGGTTCGCTGTTTGCTGCAGCTGATCTGTGAACTGTGAATATAATTCATAACAAAATATAGTGAAACAACATCAACACACATCAACAATTTATAACAAAAATATAGTGAAACAACATCAACACACATCAACACACCACCACAACCATCACCACCAACAACAACATCAGGGTGAACAAATGTTTCTTCTCTAGGCAAGTTCGCTGTTTGTTGCAGCTGATCTGTCAACTGTGTCAATGTGAAGATAGATTATAACGAGCTTTTCCGAAGTAAGAAAGTTATTGCAAAATTTCTTATCTGAAGCTTGGCTAATTCAACCATGGTTGTTATCCATCCCATGATGCACAATCCTTACTGCGTTAACCCGTAACTGCTCAGCGACGCTTTTTGACTCCCTCATGATAAAAATTTTGGGAAAACATAGTGTAAAATGAAGAAATTGCTTGTGACAAGCAATTTCTTCATTTCCCACAATGCTTTCTAACTCACAATAGGAATATTTTTAAATTTTCATCTATTTGAAATTGTCGTCTGCAACATCTTTCAAATTGGAACGGTCCAAAATTTTACCATCTGGTAATGGGTTAACATAATCATTTTGATTTTGCAAATGTTAAGATATATAATAAAACAGCAATTTGAGAAAATTAATACTTCTACTTACTATGAATAATCGTCCTTCGACATATTGGCTTGATTGATGGTCTCTCCTTCTACGTTTGAAAAATTCATATGAAGCTCTTTCCTATATTATTATCCCAATCATTGTTTAAACGTTCAAACCAACTGTGATAATATGTATTTCAAAGCTGCAGTTTACGCAACACCTAGAAATAAATGTATAAAATGTAGAAGCAAGGCAGGGGGAATGATTGTGTACAATATTATGTGTCCCATCACGCCAAATCGGACCCTATGAGAAGTGCTTTGTTTGAGAAAAATGTAATACATTTACATGAGTTTTAATACCACATACGATACTATTTTACTTAAATAAGTCTACAATTCTTTCCTGTAACCGGAATTTACATAACAAAACATTTCATAAACATTATCACAACATTAATATGACGACTGGTCCGCCAAAAGCCAGAATAATCCAAGACCAGAATGACAGGGGTTAAAAAACCCTTTCATGACATACAAAAATACCGTCATTACGGTTTGTCCGTACTTTCGTTAGATATATCGGAAAGGGCGGAACAATTTTTGAGTACTAAAACGTCAAAATGTAACGTCACTTGAAAATAAGTACTTAAAATTTAAGGATATTTGAAGTGTTATTGTAATTGCACGAGAAAAGCAATGTATCCATAATGAAAAATACTACGAAAACGGATTTATTTGAGAGATTAAAATTCGAACGTGATGCCGGTGACAAATTTGTGTTACTAAATGTTGGAAATATTTGCATGTTCAGCATTTTCGTCGTTTCTTGTAGTGCCTTTCGAAGATGTCGATATTGCTTTACCTAAAATGGTAAAATAAAACGGTTGATTACTGGACCACAATGCAGTAAATATGATTAAGCGAAAAATAAAAAAAAAAAAAAAAAAAAAAAAAAAAAAAAAAAAGAAAAAAAAAATAGATACAAAAAATAAAAAATAGCCATTTTTTCCGAAAAGGGGTTTGCATAAACTACAACCATATACGAATGATCCATGTTACTTTGTATAATTCAATTGTGCAATGTTGTTAAAAAGAATTCGTATTTTCGTTTGAAAAGTAGCTATACCGATCACAGTGGCAACAATAAGTATTCCCTTATAATTAATAAGGTTAGTGTGTCAACAGAAATTTAACTAACAATAGTGTCCGTTTATAAGTAAGACATATTTTTTTTTTCTCCATTTTCTTCCATAATTTTCCTTCAATACAATATGATTTATATGACTTTAATAAAATAATTCGTCTGAAATTCGATTGCACGGATCAAATATTAACAAGTAGAAAATAAATATTTTATCATTCCACATAGAACCGATTTCGTATAATGTAAAATCCATTACAGTCACTACAGTTACGCGGTAAAACATAAGGTAATCCTGACCGTATCGCTTTTTCTTATCACTTTAACTATGCTGCAGAAGTATGGGGTTGCAGTAAAAGTTATCATATTGAAGATGGTTGATTCCGCCCTATAAACCACGTGTTGGATTCTACACCGAGACATATGAAAAGTAATAATTTTGAAACTTTAACAATTAGGACGTGGAGGATAAGACAGTTTGATATTGTGTTGTCTATATTGGTAAGTTTTGTAAATATGTTACATTATATTGTGATTGGGTTGTAGATGCACGTAATGTAGAAAAGGGATAGACTATGCGCAATTGAAGGTTGCTGTTATGTATCAGCCGGAATTGAAAATTCCAAACAGTACAAGGGTAAAACGTTTTAACTATTATTTTCTCCCTGTTACGAATTCCTTTGTTGTTCTCTTAGCTACTACATGTATTTTGTTTCAGCTCCTGAATTTACATATAAAAACCGAAAATTGCGTAAATTAAGTAGGACGAAACAAGTCTGCTGCACTAAAATGAACATTTCCACTGATTACACTCATTTATAATCATGTATCCATTAATCATATATTGTAGTGATATTTTTCTAAAATCTATCATTACCATGTATTCATTTATGTGCTGATAAAAACCAGATTCCATAATAAGAAACGTACCTAAATATTTTTGAAAGCCATGGTAACGGTTGATTCAATATTGACCTGAATAAAACTTAGATAGGTCTACATTTTAACATGGCTCCATGAGAAGAAAATTAAAAACCGTTGCTTTTCAACAAAAGTCTCATAACTGCAGCTTAAAAAGGCTGCAGTTATGAGGTTTTTGTTGAAAAGCGATGAAATTCAATATCCTGAAAGAGAATTTCTCATAAACACTTATCTTCCTGGAGCCACATTTATCTATTTCATTGTCAGATAAGGATGTTCACGCATTTTAATTTGAAAAAGATAAGTTTTGAATTCTAGGTTGTTTGCATTGGACTACGTGTAGTTTCAAGCGTATTTTCGCTACATGCATAAATCTTTTACACATGTATACATTATCAACCGAGTTCAAAGATGTTGTAGTTACTACTAGCAGTCAAAATCGTCACACCGCCTCCCTTTAAATAGCTATTAATCGGGCATTCAAAGGAAATTTGTCTGAATTTTTAAAGAATGTTGGGAAGGTGTCATGGTTTTGTCCTATGTAAAAATTGCAAAGTACTGATGAATGAACTTTAGTGATGCGTTTCTAAAGTCAGTCAGTATATTATGTATTTTTAATACTTGATTTAACCGTCTAAATACCGATTTAGCTTTTGGGAAAGATAATTCTAACAATATGACCATTTCTTATGAATTTCGTTAATTTCTGGTTCTGGATAACCTGTGCAAAACAGATTTTTTTTTTGCTTTTCGAGTATCTTAGCGATCACTCATAAAATATAATTAAATTAGATAACTAGGAATAACTTATTTGTTTTACGATTTGACGTGAAGCAGAAAAACGTCGCTTTTCAACAAAAAGAAAAACCGTAACTGCATTCTTGCCAAGAAAACGATACTTGATATCTTAGATAGATACAAGTTCTAACCTGAAAAATATGTCATAGATCATATAGTTTAGATAACCAATTTTACGCTGATATTATGTAATCCTCTATTTAAACCCTTCCACAATCAACTATTGGTTTGATATCCACGATAGAGGAAAACTAGAGAAACTTAAAGGGAAGTGTAGAATATGTTCCACCGCCGAATGTTTACGACGTCACCCGAATAATACCGATGTCATGGGGAATATTATTAGGGGTGGACTACTATAAGACAGTTTTCCTACTATCAGAAAATGTATTCGTTAGGAACAGAGTGATCTTGATATATAGTGGTTTCAAATGCTATAAGGGCCCCTTTTCCATATCTCGGTTTAGTTGTATCCGGATAAAACCCCTTTCCAAAACTGCAAAAGTTTTCTATCAGGCCAATCTAAAAGCTACTAGAGAAAATAATGTTGACATATCTACATGTATATAAAATATGCGTATATAATTTAGCACAAAATACTGAGCCAAATTGGGCAAATTCTGTTTATCAGCTTTTTTCTTTGTCTCAATGTATTTTCCAAAGCCAATTAGACCGTTAGATTCTGCAAAAGGCATTATTGTTTGGAAAAGTTTTATAGGACGTTGACCGATCTTTTCAGCATTAGGCCTACCTTCTTTCCTGTCAATGTTTTTAAACCATTTCGATAATGTAAATTATTAACCATAGAAAGCTGGCCATTTTGGCCTGACGCATCCTTTGTGAAGCTGATTGTCCGGTATCGGTCATACCGGTATTTTGATACCGGGATATGATAGCTTTTTATCCAAAACATCGTAATTAAAGAATCTGTAGTTAGGGTAAGGAGGGGCAAAACGCCCCCTTAAGGAAGGAGCGCTGTAGCACAAAACAAACAAAGTATAATGTAAATGTTTCAGCGTGAAATCAAACTTTGCCCTTTGTCCAAAATGTCTATACACAAAACAGCTTTGTCATTTGATTTAAAAAATGACTGTCGTTAAAACATTTTTTCTCGAAATTTGGCCTTTTTGCCCCACCCTCGGGGCAAAACGCCTTTAGGGGTGGGGCATGAAGCCCACCACTGGGCTTTATACCCCATATGAAAAATAAAAAAAAATATTTTGAAAACATCTGAGGAATATAATTAGTTTGTAATGACTATACTAGGAAAAATATATTTTGGATGGGTTTTACCATATTTTCAACATTTTTTATCAAGCGTAAAGGCTAGATTTGGGCATAATTTACTTGTCTATAAAAGTGGTTACGTGTTACTGTCCTTTGTCTGCAGCATCTTCAAATCAGTCAAAATAAAACATACTGTTGTTATGTTCATAATAAGGCCCCTTTAAAGTAGATTGAATGGTCTTATTGTCTCATTTTAACACAAAATCGACGTTTCAGGGGGCGTTTTGCCCCACATGGATCCATCAGGTGACATAAAAGTTTGATATATTCGCGAAAAGTCGGTCTTTTTTGCCAGTTTTTCTTTTGTAGACAACGAAATGTAAATGGATCTCGTCATATGTACCAACCTTAGTCATTCTTTGAGTTTTAAGGAAAATTTAAGTACTTCTGAATACCTACTTACCCATACAAGGGGCAAAACGCCCACTATTAAGCCCTTGGAAGAGGCAAAACGCCCAGTGTGGGCGTTTTGCCACAAAGCAGCATAGGCGTTTTGCCCCAAAGGGGGTGGGTGATTTAATTTGGCCAGAGAAAAAAATGTGTTGATATTTTTCTTCTTTTTATCTCTTTGTGTAGGCGACCAATTGGATATATATATAAATATAAAATGCATTTTGGTTGATTGAATACTAGGACTGAAATAAGATACACAAGAAAACCCATTAATTTACCCAAATATTAGATCAAACATATGCAAAATAAACAATTATTCGCATACTAATAATTGAGTGACGTTTCGATGTAAAAATTTCATGGGCATCTTTCTAAAAGAACACTTAAAGTGTTCAAGACAAATATCAGTTGACATAATGAGTGACGAAATAATAGTGGTGGGCGTTTGACTCCACCTGGGTGTTTTGCCCCTCCTTACCCTTCGATGTTTTCCATGAAAAGCGACGCTTTTATCCAAAACCTCGTAACTAGCTTTTCAATGAAAAGCGACGATATATTTAAAGAATGGACAAAGGTCCATTGTGACACGCTAAAGTGGACGTGAACTTCCGGTCAGTGGTCGACTTGTTTCCGAAACAATTGTTGTGACGTCATCCCCTGAAATAATCAGTAAAATGATCAAGTATCCGTCAGTTTCCAAACGGAACAGAGGAACTATATACGTCAATTGTTTCGGTGTCTTGGTCAAGATTTAGTATCCGGACTTCGGACTGAAAGGATTCTTGTTCGTATCCAGCAGGTTAGGTGTTTTCGGAAAAGATTCATCTGATGTTGTCCCTGCGCGGAATATCTTGCTGCATAGTTATGAATTTTAAATTATTATACTTTAACCCTTTCCCAAACAAGACCTAGTTTTGACGTCCCTGGTGAAATAGGCTTGGGAAAACATTGAACCAAAAGAAGAAACTGCTGATAACCAGCAGTTTCTCCTTTTGTCTCAATATTTTCTGTGCCATATTTTACACAAATCCAATCTTTATTACCTTCCATTTTGTCATTTGTGGCAGTTTTTGAAGTGGATCATCCTAAAATTTTGCTGTTTGGGAAAGGGTTAAACACTTCGTGCACTTGGCATCCTTTGCAACCCTCGTCAATTTCTGTTGCCACGAATGACGCCCGGAAATTGACCAGGGTACACTATCGTTAATTTACGTTGCTACGGATGAAGTCCGTCCAAGGTTGCACGAAGTATTTGATATATGTGACCCGTCACGCTAAAAGGGACCTTATCCTGACTCCAAAAATCCAAATTTTGACAAACTAGTCAGACTCAGCGCTGGTCAACCAGATCCTGTATGCGAAATATGAACATTATAGATCTAGTACGATACGGAAAACATTCCAGATTTAGAAAATTACATAATAGTGAAAAAGTGTCGGCCCTAGTCTGGCTGCGCGGACTGCGCAGACAGACTAGGGTCGATATTTTTCACACTTTCTATAAGGTCCCTTTTAGCGCGACAGGTCACATATGTCTAGATGATGGCTGGAGTACCGAGCTTAACAAATGATAATAGAACACTTCCAAACCCTCTTTTCCCGACAAGACTCGATTGCGACGTCCCTAAGACAAATGGCTCAGAAAAGAGAGGTAGTGCCTATAATGACATGTCGTTGGTGGGGAGTCAAATCCTCGTAACTACAGCTTGAAAAAGATGTAGTTACGAGGTTTTGACCTCCCACCGACTATGTGATACTTCGATTGCTCCATGTTATTAGGGCCTGAATAAAAGGCACATAACGTCGGTGGGGAGTCAAAACCACTTAACTCCAGCTTTTTCAAGCTGTAGTTATGAGGTTTTGACTCCCCACCAATGTATTAAGCTTCTCTACAAAATGCTTGTGTGACACTGCAATGAAACAGATCAACGTTGATCCAGATCAGACTGCATGCATACACGCCGTCTGATCTGGGTCCTTGTGGACATAAATTGTCATGATGTCCCCTTTTCTACATATATTATATGTCAGATACGGGAGCAACATATTAGATTGGATGAAGACATTTTAAATCTTATACTTCACATCCGAGCCCTGTGTTGTGGATAGCCATTGGAATCCAATTAACACACACGTCATAGAGGTAAGTGAAGAATAAAATTTTGTATCTTAAGGAAGTCTATCCCTAATGAGATTCGCACGACGTCGGAATTATTCGGGGCCGGTCGAAAAAATTCGGCGGTGGAACTTTCCACCGCCGAATGTTTACGACCGCGTCCGAATACGTTCGAATATGTAACGACGCCGCTCGAAAACAATCCAATGTTTTCGTAAATCTATAAATGGCCACATTACGGGTATTCTACCTAAAAATGTTTTATCCCGCTTATCTATAGCTCCGCAAAAGAATTTCTCTAACAGACGAATTTCCTCCATAATTTATCTTAATGAATGATACTCTGCTTACACAGTTCATTGCATGTAGAGCTCGACTGATACGACCTCTGTAGTCATGACATGAACAGTCTACCATTCTGATCAATACGTCATAAGTGTCACTGAGCATTTTTCAGTGAAAAGTTTGCACCAAAAGCGACAACACAAACGGCCACCTACTGAGTAGGCCACTCACCCTTGTCATGTGATATACAGTAGGAACAAATATTGTGCTAAAATAGACTGAGTTTACCGTTTATATTGATAAATAGTCTGCGTTGTTATAAAATCTCGTAACTACGGCTTGACTTAAGCTGTAATTACGAGATTTTATATTGACACATTAGGGAAATATTATTGTTTGTCCGAAACTACGTCACTGGTTACTTGATAAAATCGTTCCGTTTCTAAATTATTTGTGATAGAATTAGCAAAACAGTGATCGATGCAATGAGAATTACGAAAGGGAGACAACTAAAACGTATTATGCACACAATTTTTGTATCGATTAACTCCCCTACAAGTTCTTGTTTGCATTAACGATGTGTCTATTAGTCCGGTACCAGCGGAATAGCCCATCAATCTATGGCGCGAAAATAGGGTCTAAAGTCAATATAGCGCTGGACCTATAATTAAAATATACCGACATATTCTTAGCGGTTCATCGATGAAAATATAGGTCTACCCATAAAATAAGGGTAGACCGTAATTTCAATTAACGGTCTACCGCTAAATTAACGGTAGACCTACATTTTAATCGGTATACCTCCATTTTTTCGATAGCCAATCACAGAGCTTGTACTATATAGTCGTTGATATAGCTTATGGAAGGAGGGATGTAACGAGCCATTTGATTGGCTAATGAGATTTCGAGCAGAAGGGTAAAAAATTATTAGCAGTCTACCTATAATTTAACAGTACACCGTAATAATTTAGCGGTAGACCGTTAATTGAAATAGCGGTCTACCCTTATTTTATGGGTAGACCTATATTTTTGTCGGTGAACCGCTAAAACTATGACGGTATATTTTAATTATAGGTCCAGCGCTATATTGACTTTAGACCCTTTTCGCGCGTCATATCAATCTCCTTCGAAGCTAATATACCGAATCAGTATGAGATCTAGGCCAACATTAACTGTTGTCAGATTTCTTTAAGGTGGACTACAAATGTACCCGTAATATTGCCATTTTGAGATTCATAAAACATCGGCTTTTTCGAGCGGCTTCGATACGAATCCGAACCTATTCGGGCGCGGTCGTAAACATTCGGCAGTGGAACTCTCCACCGCAGAATATTTTCGATCGCGCCCAAATAATTTCGACGTTGCCCGAGTACCTTAACAGATTTTTTTACTTCAGTATTTATTTTAAAAAGTAAACACTCTTTTGCTATCTTTTTTAAGATCGTTTGGTTTTCAATGAGAAATGAAATGATTTCAGAATAATTTCAGAAACAGATATTTTGGAAATACTTTTTACATGTGAAATTCGTTACGTCGAAGTTGGCTGAGTCGAATACTATTTAAGTCGAAGTGAAAATTTAGACGCATCATCATCAATGGAAATGAAAAATCAAATGATCTTAAAATGAATATAGGCTACTCAATTGAATATTATAGGAAAAGGAAAAAAAGAAAACCAAAATTTTGGTTGGTCGTCAATAACTTTTTTCTATCAGCATATGTTTAAAATTCTAGTTTCATTTGTATTTAGTAAATCACTGATGGTTTCCCACCTCCTCTGCTTCATATCTTTTCTAAATCTGACATGTATTAATGTATACAACCCATCATTAGCACTGAAGGGCCAGAGGCGAAATTTGAAAAGTGCCAGTAATTCCTAAACTGTGTTACATTTCCATTCCAAATACAAACATAAGCATTTTGAACGGTTTAGAATTTTAAATTGATGCACACTTATGGTAATATTTGACAAAAATGTTCAAAATTACCTCCCTTGGATATGAATATAGAGTAAAATAATATTTGTAAATTATTTTCTTCTTGAAGCATAATCTTGAAATCCGGCACGGCGAATCACCTTATGTGAAGTGCATTTACAAGTGTGTTTTTAATAATGGGTCGTACACCTTAACATCTTCTTTACAATTTTATGAAATAGTTGTGTCACGTGATTCACCCCCGTGCTACAATAAGGTTAACAAAACATGAACCAGGGCTGGTTTAACCCATTACCAAACGGCAAAATTTTAGATTGATCCACTTCAAAAACTGCCACAAATGACAAAACCGATATGATTAAAGACAGGACTTGTGTAAAATATGGCACAGAAAATATTGAGACAAAAGGAGAAACTGCTGGTTACCAGCAGTTTCTTCTTTTGTTTCAATGTTTTCCAAAGCCTTTTCTTTTAGGGACGTCAAAACCAGGTCTTGTTTGGGAAAGGGTTAACCCATTACCAAACGGCAAAATTTTAGACTCCTCCAAATTCAAAATTGAATACAATTTTACATTTTTTTTTGTCTTTTTGCGTAGAACATATTGTGGGAAATGAAGAAATTGCTTGTCACAAGCAATTTCTTCATTTTCGAGAATGTTTTCCAAAGTTGTTATTTTATGGGGAGTCAAAATGAGTCTCTGTGTGGCAATGGGTTAAACTTATTTACTTTACATCGATTTGGACGAAAGCTAGCTCAGGCATATATAATACCATCTCGATTCTGCATACAGGAAACACATCATCACTGGTGGGGAACTCGGCCAAAGCGAGGGACGTTTTTCGCTACAACAGGGCATAGATTTTTTGCGTTTAAATATGAGTTTATAGATTTTTTTCTATTGACAATGAATTTATTCTAAATACAGACCGGGTTTACGGTTATGTATAACAAACCGTCGGTATTGTTTTAAAATCTCGTAACTACGGCTTTATCGAAGCCGTAGTTACGAGATTTTAAAACAACACCGACGGAATACATTGATCGTGAAAAACATATCTCGCTTTGGCCGAGTTCACAACCAGTGACCATGTCAGTGCTCGCGTCGAATGTGTGCCAATGGGAAGCAGAAAATCACGACCGCTACCGGGGATCGAACGCGGGACCTCTTGATCGTAAAGCCGAAGCTTTGCCTCTCGACCACGGACCTGGGCCCCGTATTACTAAACATTTTACGATTAAGGTATATGGCCCATCATTAAAAACACCACTTTCTAGCCATGGGACATGCATCAAATTACACACACTTGTAAATACACTTCAAATAAGTTGGTTCACTGTACCGGATTTCAAGATTATGCTTCAAGAAGAAAATAATTTACAAATATCTTTTTACTCTTTATTCATATGCAAGGGAGGTAATTTATAACATTTTTGTCAAATATTTCCCTAATTATGCATTAATTCAAAATTCTAAACCGTTCAAAATACTTATGTTTGTATTTGGAATGGAAATATAACACAGTTTAGGATTTACTGGCACTTTTCAAATTTCGCCTCTGGCTCTTTGGTGCTAATAATGGGTTGTATACGTTAAGTTTTTGTGTAAACTGTGTAACAAGACAACTAATTGCACGAGAAATCCGACTGAGCCAATCAGGGCTGTTGTTACAAGTAATTATGCAAAAAAAATCAAACGTACGATCGTTAGTAATACGGGTCTTGGATTGAAAAGACGCCAACGAACGAATCATCGGATTGACAAAAAGAAAGTTACAGTCATGACATTCATTAACCCATTACCACACAGGCAATTTTTGAACTTTTCCAAATTGAAAGAATTTGCAGACGACAATTACGATAAAACTTCTTGTATTCTGATAGGATAGAAAACATTGTGGCAAATGAGAAATTGCACGTTCTGTGTAATTTCTGCTTTTGTAACAATGTTTTCCTGAGCCTTTCACTGCAGAGTCATTAAAACACGGGATTGAGTGGGAAAGGGTAAAACAAGTAACATATTTTTTCTAAATGACATTCGACTGTGTGCATCAGTTTTTTCTGAAACGAAAACCACTATTTTTTTTCAAAAAATTAAATTTAAGAACAATTCGGTGACCGCAAAACAGTTCAAGCGTTTAACAAATGTGACTCGTCACGCTAGAAGGGACCTTATCCGAACTCCAAAAATCCAAATTTTGAAAAACTTGTGAGACTCAGCACAAGTCAACCAGATACTGTATGCGAAAAAATGATCATACAGTTAGATAGGAAAAACATTTCCGATTTAGAAAATTACATACAATTGAAAAGTGTCGGCCCTAGTCTGGCTGCGCGGACTGCGCAGACTGACTAGGGTCGATTTTTTTCACACACCCGATAAGGTCCTTTTTAGCGCGACGGGTCACAAATGTGCAAAGTTCGCCTATAATTTTATGTCTGAGGTACAAGTTGGTATTAGGTTCATTTTGGCCTTCAAATTCCATTCGGTATCTTTACCCATCTGCATTTCGCTGCGTTTAAATAATAAACTCGTAACTGCAGTTTAAAATAAGCTGCAGTTACGAGGTTTTTGTTGAAAATCGACGATATCTTATTTCTGGCGAGAAACGGTTCTCGATAAAAAGGCGAAAACTTGATCCACGCGCTAAAAGTTGTCCCCTATTGACATCATGCATGCTGGGTGGGTACGGGGGGCGGGGGTCCACCCCTCTCGAGCTTTATTGTCTGCGGACAATTCTTGTTTCTTTGCCTTTGGCATCATCACCGGAGTACATTAGTTTATATGAATAATTGTAATTCGTTTATACATCTATTGTGGATTTTGTCTCATACAATAAAGTTTACAAAATCATATTTATGAATTCTGCATGCGCTGATCTACCTTGGTCAATGGAAACATATCTTCCTTTTCAAAATACGCCTGGTGTGATGCAACGACGTAACGTCAAATATTGCTTAAGCTTAAAACTTTGTAAAAATTGTGTTTCTTTAAAATAAGAATTTTGTTAAATACCATATTCCTCATCGCACACAAATAAAACTTATATTGTCAGAAAGAAGGAAATTTCGGTTATCAGAATATGTTTTCGTAGTTTTAAAATATTCATTATATTTTTATTTATTCTACGATAAACGTTCAACAACGTCGCAATTTTCGCCGGTGATTTGTAACAAAATAATACAAATATTTATATTAAAATCGCTCTCGTTTCGTCTGTAACGGGAAAATTTGCGGGAAAAGGGTACCAAACGACGAGTCGTCATTTCCTCTCCACGATTGTTTACACCGGAAAGAATTATCAACGCAATTTTTTTAAATATTGTCAAGGTAAGTCAGTGTAATAGAGGCGTGATCATGCTATTTAAAATTTTACAATCGGAACATTTTTTAAAATGTCTTTTATTTGACGCATGGGTATATAATAGTTTTTACATGAACAAAAAGTACAAAAGACACAAATTAAAAGGAATTCTTTTTCATTGATATCGGATGATCAGAAATACTCTTTCTACTTTCTTAAAAATGTCTAACCACGATGTCACACTTGCAAAATATGTCTACAATTTAGTCGTGTGCGTTACTTCAATATCTGATTAAGCGGACAAACAACGCAACAGTTATCTTAAAATGCGTATTAAGCAAAAGTACATATGCTGAGGATGATAACAATGCACAATTCGTCGTGATTTGAATAAATTTTATTCTTTTCATTACAAATTGAAAATGTCTAACCGTTTTGTCACACGACGTTTGACGTTCGTCGGGCTTTACGCGACGCTTCATAAGACGTAGTACCTATTTCAATTTTGTCGTTATTACTTCGGTTATATTCTGAAAAAATACAAAAGATTTATATCATATTGACCGGCAGTGAAAGTGCATTATGTCTATCAAGTTAAAATATTCCTTTGTAGCAAGCACTCGTTTTATTGAAACGAAAAAACGAAGACACTTACGTCGGAAAAACAACGTTTGCGTCGTTGTAAAATGCAAATTACGAATGAAAACCCTATTTTGGTCGGTTTTAAACATAAAGATTTCATTGAAACTACATTAATATATACAGACAATAATGCTAAAACATATTTCGAACTGTTTTCCCATTTGAAGTTTAAATGATATGACTGTTGATGTAAAGCAAAAGACCGGTGACACGTGTTTTTGCGCCGTAACGACGTTGATGGCGGGAAGAAAGTGTGATAGTGAGATCGCTGTTTCGTATCGTGATTTGTATAGCTTTTAAAATATTTTTCTACCACCTTCTAAATCAAATTAGCATCGTTTTACCTATCCACTTATGGTGATTTCTGGTAACATTTAATCGGAGTCATGACAATATAACAAAGGGTAATAAGTAATAAATAAAAAAAATGATTATCTGCGCCAAAATGTATCTTTTTTGTGGCCCAAGATAAATCACAAAACCAAAATTTCAATTTGAATTAAAATTATACAAGTTAAGTACATGCAGAAACTCTGCCGGTTTTGTCCAAGTATTTGAACCACGTTTACTTGCAAATTTCTTTGCGCTTCTCCAGCTCGAAAGTCCTCCACACACATCGACGAAGAAAATTGACGATGACTGGGGAGCCACATTTTCAGCTAACGCAACCGTTGTAACCGGAGAATATCTACAGAGGACTACCCAGCAAGTGTTGTGAAATCAAGAACCACGGCAGTGTGCTCATCAGTTATATTGTATATTGTAAACGCAAATTATTGTACAAGCTAGGACTGTCCCGCCATTGTTTTGTATTATTTCAATTCAATTCTTTTAATGAAAATACTGCATTAAACAGTGATATCATACATTGCACAATATGTCACAAATAAAGCAATAATTTAGGTATAAACATTCTTACTACAAACATTACAATGTACATGATTATACATACACAGAATAATCTCTTGATCAAGAGTATAAAGACACATTGGTAGATAGGAAAATACAAGGCTACCAACATTGTATGCACAATTTCTAAACAGTTCTAAATAGCATAACTACAATGTATTATGTGTCTCTAATTTCTAATGCTTGTAATAGGTATGTACATAATTTAGTTGCTTGATTCCTATTTTCAGGGTTTAGTATAAGTTTGAGCAAGTCTATTTCTTTCTCTTTGCAAATATTTGTTTTATCAATGCCAAACTCTTGTAACAAATCATCCCTTATTCTATCATATTTTGAGCAGAACAGTATAAAGTGAGATTCATTCTCTACTTCATTACAAAATTTACATGCCCTTTCATCACGTGGAGTTTTAGGTCTTGTATATCTGCCTCTTTCTATATTTAAGTCGTGAGCACTCAATCTAAATTTAGTTATTATAGAGTTATATTTCTGTTTTAGATTTAAATTCAAATAATTTGGCAAATTACCATCAAAATACAAAATAGAGGAGAATAATTTCAGCTTACTATCATCTTTAGATTTTAATATTTCCAGTTTACATTCAGTTTGTTTAAAGTAGTATTCATTCAACTTTTCATTTATTGTTTTACAGTCTACGGACATTAGATCAAATTTAATGCCTGTCGATTTCAAAGTTTTATCCAAGCAAGAGTACCATGACTTGCTTCCATTCAGATGTAGGGTTTTATCAGTTTGAAATGCCTTTGACAAAAGCCTGTCGTTGGGTAAAGTTCTTAATCTTTCGAAGTATTTAAGCATAAGTTTAATAATAAACAACGTAATTGGGGAACGACCCATCTCTAGACGACTTGCGAGATTCGAGGAATTCCGACGTATTCCAAGAACAGACTTACAAAATTTATGTTGCAGTTTTTCAGGTGGAAGGAGGTCAACATTATCTAAATTAATTGTATAGTCCATAATCCATACCTCGCTTCCATAAGTGAGAATAGGTCTAATTAGAGAATCAAATAGTTTTGAACTTAGCTTGGTAGGAAACTGGGAAAAGTTTGTAAGTTTTTTCTTCAACGAAAACATGGCCTTCATGGCTTTATTATATAGATCTTCTGCAGCATGTTTCAAATTACCATTATAGAAAAATGTTATGCCCAGATACTTGTATGAATCGGTTACCTCAACCCTATTATTCTTGTATGTAAAGTGGTAATTTTCATAATTATGCTTGACTTTATTAAAAATAACAATCTTTGTCTTTTTTAAGTTGACATCTAATCTCCATTTATTACAGTACTGTTCTAATTTAGTTAAACAATTTTGTAAACCTGTGCTTGTTTCAGACAACAGGAGTAGATCATCAGCAAAGAGGAGATGATTTAAAGGTACATCACCTAGGAAGACTGGGTCGTTTTTAGATTGATTGCTTACATAGGATCCTAAATCGTTTATGTAAATGTTAAAAAGTGTAGGACTCAAACTATCACCCTGTTTTACCCCTTTGTTATTATCAATTGGTTGTGATATGTAATTATCTTTGCGAATACAAAATGTGGTAGTCGAATACATATGCTTGATAATGTTTAATATTTTACCGCTCATGCCCAGGTTATCAAGCTTCAGAAATAGGCCTTCTCTCCACACCGAATCAAATGCATTTGAGAAGTCGACAAAGCATGCATACATAGGTTTCTTCAACTTATGAAGATATCTATTTATTAAAGTTTTTACTATAAATATTTGGTCTGTTGTTCTATAGTTTGTTCTGAAGCCTGCTTGATTATCTTCTAAAATTTCATTCACGCTCAAAAAGTTTGAGACTCTTTTTTGTATGAGCTTTGTAAAAAGTTTACCTAAGCAGCTACATACACTTATTCCTCTATAATTCTCACAATCATACACTGACCCTCCTTTATGTATAACAGATAAAAATGATATATTCCAAACAGTTGGAAATTTTCCTGAGTTTAGGATTTTATTGAATAGCTTGACTAGTGGTAAAATAAGGATATCTTTACCATACTTTAAAAATTCATTCAAGATCAAATCTATTCCAGCAGCTTTAGAATTCCTCAGAGACTTTAGTGCATTTTTTATTTCTTTGCACGAAAAAGGTTTATTCAATTCAACATCCTCATATTGAGGTTCACAAGTATTATGGTCTGGTCTTTGATCCGTGGGGGGTTTTAGATCATTTTCGTTATAATTTAACAAGGTCTTGAAATATGTCTGCCAGTCCTGTATGTTAATGGGGTTATTTTCTTTAAATTCAAGGTTTTTAACTTTATCAAGTGTTTTCCAAAAGGCTCTGGAATCCTTTTCATTCATATCTGACAGTTGATTCATTAAGCTATCAATAAAATTCTTCTTTTTTACTTTGATTAGTTTATTATATCTCTTTCTTAATGCGAAAAAATTTTGCTTTAAATTGTGGTTGTCTGGGGTATTGTGGATCCTTCTGTCCAACTTTCTTAATTCTCTGCGAAGAAAAAAACAATTATCATCAAACCAAGCTTGTTTTTTCTTCTTTTTCTTTTTAGGCTTTGATAGTTTAAACCTAACCGACAATGTTGCTGCATCTAAAACAATGTTCGAAAATTTTGAAGTATGAAGTATCTAAAACTATGTACCATGGGCCGCTATAAGCCATTCCAAAACAGGGACGCATTTTGACGCCCTACAAGACAAAGGTTTTGGAAAACATTGCGGAGTATGAAAAAAATGCCTCTGGCAAGCAATTTCTTTATTTCCCACAATGTTTTCTATACAAAACCTCAAAAGATGTAAAATTTCAAAATAATGTGCGGGTAGGTTCAATAGGCCTACAAGCAGAGTTGGCTTAGAATGCCTGATGAACTTCATTTGCAATCCTTATCCTTAGACAGAAATAATCTAGCTCTGCAGGTAAAGAATTCCCTACGATATTTCTTGAATATAATTTTACCTACCTACGATAACCTAGCATGGGTCCTTTTAATGCTGATGATATGTAGCAAAGGATCTTGTAATTGATCGGTCATTCTCCTTGTACTTTTGATAGCGAACATAGCCTACCTGCTCAAGTTACGTAAACAAAGTAGAATAACCTTGGACTGCGACAAATGCGTTGCAAATCTTTGCGCACGAAATGCCTCGTACGATCCTTTCCCGCGCAATTAGAAAGTAATGTGCACTAAATAGAAAGGCCAATGGCTAACAAGTACGTATTTTAAAACTCGAACCTTTGATTTGATAGACAAGAAAAAAATGACCGAAAAGAAGAAATTGAATGTCAGCATTTTCCTATTTTAATTTAATGTTATTGTTTTTTTTAAAGACTCCTCCGATTATTGATCTCAAAACAAGGCTTGATTATGGGAAACGGTTAATGTGTGTCTCATTTACCAGTGTCCTAAAAACTCACTGGTGGTGAACTCGGCCAAAGCGTGGGACGTTTTTCCGCGATCATAGTATTCCGTCGGTGTTGTTATAAAATACCGTAACTACGGCTTCGATAAAGCCGTAGTTACGAGATTTTATAACAATACAGACGGTTTGTCAATAGATATCGGTAAACCCGGTCTATTTTAGAACAAATTCATTGTTATTAGAAAAACTATCCAATCAGATCTTTGAACTCACATTTAAACGCAAAATATCTGTACCTTGTTGTAGATCTACCGAAAAACGTCCCTCGCTTTGGCCGAGTTCACCACCAGTGTTAATGTGTGTCTCATTTACCAGTGTCCTAAAAACTAGACACTCACGATTAGAATGTTCTAGTGGTTGGGCCCTACCTTCTTATTGGAAACAGTGGAAAATCAGGTAGTTGTTTCTTTTCAATTGTATTGACTTTCAACGGATTTCAACACCTGGTGCAATGCGGTTCTATGCTTATCTGAAATGCCAGAGGTTTAGATAATTCAACTCTACAATTTTTCGCCATTAAAAACGATTTCGGATAAGCATTCAAACTGAAAAATATAGCTTTAGGTAAGGCATGTGAAATCAGTTATGGAACGAAATGGCGCGAATGGACGATTTTAAACGATTCTAAGACGATTTTAAGGACAGATCCTCCAGTTGTTACTGCGCAACTTACTGCGCATATCCTAAATAACGAAAATAAAGCTGTTTCAGTAATTGGCCTTTTCAGCAAATGTATTTTTTACAATTAGTTAATGTTTGGTTGATAAATGACAAGACCCTTTTCTGTTATTTCAATTTTCTCTGTTTGATCAATTAAAGTGTAATAGTACTCGGATGGTACATTTCGCTTTCTGTTACGCGTTCAACATGTGGCGTTAGCGATTGGAAACGGAGCAACACAAGCAAAGTGGTGCTTTTATGGGCAAGTCCGTTTCGGATGGACACAAAAGATGACACTTTTTATTATCTAAAGCTGGTAATGAGGAAGAAAATGCATAAAAGTAGTGAAACAATTTCGGACAGAGCTGCAAAAAGTAAACCAAATTTTACTTATACTGAGTACATTGAATTCCGCAGAGATACTTCGTTCTCTTATAGGATGGAAATGACAAGCAAAGGCTACGTAATGCGGGTTTATTTTCGCTGATTTATTTAATTCCACAAACTCTAACGGTAGAAGATGCTTTAAATACACGTCGGAATAAAATTTGATTATTTTTAACTGAGATAGGTCAAATCAATTAATAACAAGTGTGCCCATCTAAAGCTTGAATTAAAGTCTTACATCGTCTTCGCATAGAAAGGACTTTTCAATGAAACCTCTTGTGGCATTTTGTTCCGCTCTTGGATAACAGGAATACGAAGTTTTTGCAACGTTTTGGGTGGTGGGGTACGTAAATACACGCATCTCTTCGGGTCATTCCAAGCATGTTCTATAGGGTACATAACATGCCAGTAGTGTGTAACCACAGTATGTGGCGGAGCCATCATGTCGTTAGTCGTGATATCAATCAGTTACGGCATCCTACGTGCAGTGAAATGTCCGAGTTTGAAAAACCTAGCAAATGCGCTCCAAAAACTTGGTTCCTCACAATTTTAAGAAGACGGGACACACTGATAGAATTGAGAATATTTCGATGAAACGTGTTTTTATAGTGTCCCTAAAAATAAACTTTATAAACATGTTGCAATTTAACTCGAGTTTCACGTGAATCAAATTTACGCAACGCCAACGTGTTTAACGCTTTGGCTATGGCGCCGTAAAATGATCGAAATTTATTCACTCTAATAATTATTTTCTAGTCACGTTTAAAAACTTGAAGGAGATTCATTACAATTACTTTTATTTCTTATAAAATCTTATAACATCTTGATTTAAGGCTTTGAAAATTCTGCGTTTTTAAATGTACTAAGTATATAACTAAGAAAAACGCTTGGTTTGATATATTTTTCTTTGTTTGTTTTTGTAGGTATTACCAAGCACTATGTCTATACCAAAAAAGAAAAAAATTCTTACCGCTGGAATATTTTTTATTATCAGAAACGTTGCGAAAAAAGAGCAATTTCAGCTACTTTTGAAAGAATGATTTACTAAAAATTTCAAAATCATCAATAAATTTTTCCAAATTGATACTCATTTATACAGAATAAAACATATTGAACACAATAAAGACTTATTTATGTAATGCTAGTCATGTCGAACACCTTTTTTGTGGGTATTTAAGTGACACCTCATTTTTGCAATTTCAGACAAGAGTAGTCTCCCTTGAAATGCAATAACTTTTTAATTCGATTGGTGACCTATAGTTTTGAAGTCATTTTTTTACTTCTCATATATTTAGATATCAGTACAGAAAAAATAAAAAAATTCTTACCGTAGGAAATAAATGGAGGATCTGTCCTTAAGGGGAAGTAATTTTCATTACTCTCAACATTCGAACTTTTGGCTTTTGTTGGGTTTTTTGCCTACTCTTCATGCAATTTAGAAACATTTCCACAAAGATTGTTCAGAATATTCCCCCGGAAATCTAAGCTCGCTCAATTATTTCCGTTTATACGGAAACAGACGATATTGCATCTAACAGTGCTTTAAAAGGCGGGGAATCAATATAGGACATTATCGGAAATGTTCGCTGTATGCTCGGCCTTACGAACGTCACGGAATATGTCGAAATATAGCAATTATTCTGGGAGTGCAATACACTGGCATTACCTTAATAGAACTAACATTTAAAACCTCTTAAGAAATACATGTAGAGGATCTGAGAGAAATTAAATGACTAGATCTAGACTATTCCAATTTCCAAGCTGTTGCAGATAACGCAGCTCTATGCCTTTGAAAAATGATATTTAAGAAGGTTATGATAAAGCACATAATTTAAAAAAGAGAAAATTCTGGTTATATGAATTTTCTGTTTTCCCCCAATGTTTTCAAAACCCTTTTTTTTTCTTTTAGGAACGTTAAAATCATATCTTCTTTTGGGAAACTGTTAGAAAATTAATTCAGACAAGTGAAAACTAGATCTATATCGCTGTATATTTAGCTAAAAGTACACATCCGGGGTAGGCTGATCTTTAATTATATTTATTTAGTCCGAACTGCCTAAAGGTCAATCTATTTTGTTACATAACTGCAATCTTGTTGTAAGTTCAAGTGAAATGACCCAGGATCTGGAAAAAACGTCTCTTATAGCATTCGAGACAGCCATCTTTCAAGATCAAGCTGTAAGGCCTACCTATAAGCAGTCTGATCCGGATCCATGCTACTCTCATATGGCTTCCACAGGCCATGAAGAAGCTATTGGAGAACAGCATGGTTCCTGATCAGACTTATCTTGAATCATGTTGGGCTCAAAAGCCTTGACCCTTTCCCAAACAGCAAACATTTAGGTTTGTCCATTTGAAAGCTGCTGTAGAAGGCTAAATGGAAACTGATAAAGGTAGTGTTTGTGTATAGTATAGCAGAGAAAATATTGAGGCAAAAGGAGAAAATGCTGATTATCAGCATTTTATTCTTTTGCCTCAATGTTTTCAAAGCCTTTTCTATCACAAGCATCAAAACCAGTTCTTGTCTGAGAAAGGGTTCAGGGTCCTTTTTTCAAGATCTTGGCTCAAATGTACTCGTATATTCACTGACAATAGTTTTGAAAAAAAAAACATCAATCCGTTTATTGTGTGAACTTACAAGGCTGCTGGACCACTTTTGCATGCGAAATATTATGGATACTTGACAAAAAACGTTTATTTTTATATGAAGAATATATATAGGAAAACGTTTTATAGGTTTGTTAAAATTTTCTAAAAGAAATGTGTTTTTGATGTGTGTACCACTAAAAGCATGTTATTTATTCTTTATTCATATGTAAAGGCCTGGGCCCCGTATTACTAAACATCTTACGATCAAGTTTTTGTGTAAACTGTGTAACAAGACATCTGATTGCACGAGAAACCCGACTGAGCCAATCAGGGATGTTGTTACAAGTAATTATGCAAAAATCAAACGTACGATCGTTAGTAATACGGGCCCCAGGTCCCGGTTTCTCGAAAAAACTTAAGTATTTTCTCATGAGAACGTCCTCAACTTCAAAGGGATACTCTCCAACGTTGAAGGGTATTCGATTGAAGTTCACGTGGATTTCGTGCGATTTTAGCACGGTGCTCAGATTTGAATTTGAGAACGTACTTAAGTTTTTTCGAGAAACCGGGTCCTGGTTGTAGTGGTACTATAGACATGTACGTTAATATTAATGTAGTCTCGCCTTGATTCTATGTATGTATATAGCCTATACCTTAAAACATGTGAACTATGATTGACGTTTATAACTTCTTAATTAACGATTAGATATAGAGAAACGCAGAAGCCTTGGTGTATATAAATGGAAGTTAAAATTGTATCGGTTGTGAGGAGATGGGTTGTTGCTAATAGTTAGTGACTAGGAATGCTATCTCACGTATATTAAAACTATAATCCTATATATTGTTGTTGTTGTCCATGACGTCCAACTGGTTCCACGACATACGTCTATTTGGTGCCGAGACCAGCGAGCCTGAGAAGATATGTTCCGAGGTGAGTGTGAACTTTACTAAATTCATATTTCTTTCTCTAATTACCATGTCTTTGGGTTGTATTGGTACAAAAATAATAGAAAGATAGGAAATTTAGATGTTGTCTCGATTTAATTCGTGTTTGTTTAAATTCCACGCATACTAAATTTTAAACAATTTATAAATTATGGACAGATTTTAGACTATAAAATACACAAACTAAATTTCGAAAAACTTTATAATTACAGACATGGACAGGTTTAGACCCGGACATAACGATTTTGACAAAATGACAGGCAAATTTCCCCTACGGCTTTCACAAAATAAATTTAACTCTTCGCGAAATGAAATAAGTCACGGAAGTAGGGTAGGTCTATCTGTTGGGGACAAATCGACCATGAGATGTTGGCTCTGTAAAAATTTAGGACATTTCAGATTTGAATGTAAGAAGCAAACAAAACACTACCCATTTTTCAACAATCTTTCAAAAAACGCGTAACTTCCGGTAGTGGACGGGTTGACCTACTGGACAATTTTACTTTTGGACACGAATCATGCTTACATCTAGAAGAAAACTCAAAACCATCTTCTTTTCTGATAGAATTACAAAATATTTCAGTAAGAACGATAATTGAGAAGGGTTCTATTGTCAGTTTGATTAATAAACGGATTTACAAAAACCTTAACCCAAAACCAAAATTAAAACATTGTGATTTTGTACTAAGAGGTGCATCAGGAAAACATGTTCACATTTCAGGTCGTGCAGACATTCCTGTTAAGATCAAACATATTTTGCTAACTCATACCTTTTACATAGTAGACAATCTAGATAGAAATTGTGTATTGGGTAGAGATTTCTTATCAAAAAATGCATGCCAGATAAATTACCAATCACAGACACTAAGAATTAAAGATTGCTTGATAAATTTACAAGATGACGCCGAAATTGCTTCGTTAATCCGTTTATCAAGGGACGTCATTCTAAAACCCCGTACAGAATACATTCTACCGTCCAAATTAAAACAAAACCCCTCTCTGCAAGTAAACAAACATTATGAAATTTCGGAAGTCCGGAAAGGGTTTATTACCACCCAAAGGCATATTCGCATATCTTCTGCTCTAATTCATCTAGGTGAAAGTAGAAAAATTCCTATTGCACTAACAAATTACTCGAATAGCATAGTCAAACTAAAAAGAGGTTGTATTTTAGGTCAGCTGAAAGAATTAAGGAATTACTGTATTGAGAGTGTTACATCGTCTTCTGAGACACATGGGCGCGTAGCTAAATGTAATGACAATTCAGTTGATTTCCTTAACTCTAAAGCTATATTCAATGACAATCCAGTTGATTTTCTTAACTCTAGAACTGCTTGCAAACATAACAATAACCGGCCGTCAGTCCTACTGATTTCTACAAAAGATCACTCTAGGAAATCAGTTCTTGATCTACGTCGTTGTAATGCTAAGAAAGAGAAAAGAACGACAAACTTTTGTCCAAAATGTTTGCTGTACTATAAGGGTCCGTATGTTAAAAGGGTAAATACCTTACATTCACCAATATACAAACAATTACGCAAAAAATTAAACTGTAATTTGATTGACAGTTTGACAAATTTTTCTCCCAATACGTCGGACACCGATGTTAGATATAGGTCACATGGTAAAAATTGTGGTGTTTCTACACCTACAAATTTCCGTAAAAGGCTCGAGGTCATTCAATTTAACCAACCTCGACCTAGATTAAGGCAGTCGTGCCGTGTGCCAAAATCTAGTATGCTTTCTAGAGCGTCAGTTCATGTTGATGATGAATTATACTTGTGTAATGAAGAATTGAGATATCAAAAACAAATGATATGGTCATTTCTGAAGGCAATGTTAGCCATAATCCTATTGAAAGGTGTTTATTTCTTATTTACTGGTAGTAGGCTAAGTGTTTATTAAAAGCATGTTGAAATGCTATGAATGTTTAATTCAACATCACTGGTTATGTAAGATCCGTGTCCAAATGTTACAATTAATGACCCATGTATTATGTGTAATAAGTGGTCTTAACATTCTGATATAAGAATGAATGTTAGGGATGTTTTAATCATCCTTAATGAAAAGTGCATGTGCATTTAGAGTAACTGTTATGCTAGGTGTTTACTACCTGTGTTTTTGTAATGCGTCAAAAGTTAATGACCGTCAAAGTTAGGATGGTTTAATGAACCGAAAGTTAATGACTTAAAGTGACAAGTACGTATGACAAATTCTCGAACGTTCGAGATACCTAAGGGCATTGTACATTAACTAGACATCATGTGTTTTGATTATGACGTTTGTGTATTTAGAGACCTTATTTCTGTACATAGTTGTATTGAATGTATAAAAAAATGTTGTATTTCAATTTTTGTACCAAAATCTATAGACGTGGGAAAAGGGTTAAGATTATGCTATGTAAAGTTGCACGAACTTAGGAGCTCCGCTACAGAAGGGACTCACACTCACATTGCCACTACAACTTCAAGGTCCACCACCACATAACGAAATTGTACCAAGGATTCAACCAATCACCTCAGCTGCAGAAAGGACTCACGTTGTCACAAAACGGTCTACACACACATGGCGACTGTACAAGATATTCGGCCAATCATCAATATCACATCACACAATCCCAATCCGTTATCATGTAGCTGCCACAAGGCCTGTCTTATATAGTCACATTACTTACTGTTCCTGGGTCCTCACAGATAAAGCTAACTCGAGTCACTATGAATACTATATGAACATTTCGACTACATCAAATATCAAAATTTCGATTTCAATCAGGGACAAATGATTAGAGACTTTTGATCGAGTTCTACATAATTCCATTCCGATTAAAGAGAGACATCCCTGTCAATCCCAGAGAAACGTCGTTCTTCGTTCCTATCATCAAAAGTATGTGTTAAATGGACTATGTGTGCCAGAGAAAACCCAGCAAAAGACTACCTACACCAGAGAAAACTCCACCCTTCGTTACATCAGCTGTAAATGGATTACCAGCCCAGAACATTACCAGGCAAACAGTGAACATTTCTCCACAGTGACACATCTTTACAACGACGAACGACAAAACCAAACAGGGCTCATCTTCACAACGCCGAATGACGTCATCTACCGTTTTCCTTTGCTTAATTCATTGCATGAATATGAATTCTATTATTTCCTAGTGCATGTTGTATGTCATTTCATTTCCACTTTCCCTCAATGTATTTGTAAATCGTGGTAGTAGGTATCTAAATGCTATAATTAGGTTAAAAACAAATCAACAATAGGTTAAAAATAAAGCAGCAATTTTGAGTCAAAATTGAAGCTATGTTCTGCCTGTTAAACTAAGATTATAAGACCTCTTCTTGCAAAACAGAAAGTTCATTTATTAGGAAAGGTTAAAAGTTAGAAAATTAATTACTGCCGAAATTACTAGATTTAAATACATAAATTAATGTCCATTAATTAGGTTATCGAATATATGAAGTACTTTCGTACCTGGAGGCTTTCAGATTTACAGATTTTGACAAGACTGTCATAATTACTCAAATCAACAAGTTATAGTAATCACGAATCTCGTGTTATATGTAGATTTCTTTCATATTGATATGATGTGTTGCGATTAGTTGGGTAGTCGCTTATGTATGATAATTCATAATTATCGTTGTATCTTATAATGATACTGAATAGCCTATGATAATAATAGTACATGTAAGACTTTTAGACCGATCGTATTCAAGCATTGTTGTTGAATCTTATAAGGAGCTATGTGTATTTTTCTACTAAATAGTCTTGAGTTAAGATTTAAATGAGATGTACACTGAGAATTGCTGTTATAAATGTACACTGAGAATTGCTGTTATAAAATTGAAACTCGTTAAGATTGTTATGACCAGTTAACTTATACATTGCTTTGATTACTTGACCTGAGAACACAGAATGTATGTCGATAATCATGATTGAGAGAATGATTACTTCATATATATTGTGTTTGATTGCTATAACTGAGAAACGCTGGCTATTCTTGGAAAAAAAAAAAACGTTGTATTTGTTGTGATAGTAACGATAAGATCTGGAAACCATTGGAAGCAACGTACAAATCAAAGCAATGTGTAGAATTACTTGATTAAGATTGGATAATTACCATTCATTCATTCAAATTCATTTTAATTCCCCAGGAAAGGGTTAAGATAGGTAAAGTTCAATAACTGTTATGATCCATTTGACATGTCGCGCCTGCGGCATCAATAACAGTTACTGCTTACTATCAAACACTTCTTTTCCAAACATTTCAGTTACTGATTAAAGTCGTTGTTATTGCTTGCGTTATTAAATGTTGCACAAATCCACGAAACATTGATTGAAAAGAAAAGAAAAAAAAAATATATATATGCAATGATGATGTAGTGGTACTATAGACATGTACGTTAATATTAATGTAGTCTCGCCTTGATTCTATGTATGTATATAGCCTATACCTTAAAACATGTGAACTATGATTGACGTTTATAACTTCTTAATTAACGATTAGATATAGAGAAACGCAGAAGCCTTGGTGTATATAAATGGAAGTTAAAATTGTATCGGTTGTTAGGAGATTGGGTTGTTGTAGGGACATGCTGTCGCTTGGTTATTAAAAGCTGCTATCATCTATATTTGTTGTTGTTGTCCATGACGTCCAACTGGTTCCACGACATGGTCACATACACCGTTTCGCGTCCACATCATGACCAGTTCATGTCTAAAACAATGGACCTATGCAGTATAATTTTGGACGTGATACGGACGTGGAATCGTATGCGGCCGAGCCTTTAAGAAAACTGTTCAGAATTACGAATTACGTATATATTCCATTGACTAAGCAGCCAGTCTACAATATTTCCAGTCTATTTTTTTTATTTTTGGACTGACTCATTTGACGCATCACTTTATCCATTTTTGGATAAAAATCACTACGCGGTGCGCATAACTCCAAAATCCTGTCGCCAAAAAGTAGCAAGCAGAAAATTGCAACTACAAATACATTTGCAACAAAATAAAGTTTGATTTTCGTCTCAATTTCATCTAAAAAAATAATCAATTCAAATTAGATTATTCATTTTACTCTATGCAAGCATATGAAGCAAATATGCCGCGTGACAGGAAGTCATGAGGAAGTACCACGTGTATGCATTTTATGGGCGCTGACATCTTGAAAGTAGTTAACCCAGAATGCCCACCAGAGATAGATGGTAATCGACAGGTGGCGACATCTATTGGTAGATATTGGTATATATTCGCCCCACTTTTCATAGTCTGGTTCCCTGCCTTCTCTATCACGTAGTGTAGGGGAGGAAACCCAGACTACTCTTTTCACTTCTTTATGTTTAAAGGCCCGGTCACATACGATTCCACGGCCGTTCCGCGGCCGTATCACGGCTAAAATAAACCACCCGTGGAATGGACGCTGTTGGACGCGATGCGGCAGTGATACGGCCGTGCTATGGCAGTGGTATGGACGTGGTAGGACGCGGAATGAAATCGAAATTATTTTAGACGTGGTAAAATTTTTTGAACTGCACAAAAATGTTACCGCGGCCAAATCACGGCTGACAGACGCGATGAGGCAGTGGAACGGACGTGGAATGGCCGTGGAATGGCCGCGGAATGGACGCGATGAAGGCCCGGTCACATACGATATCGCGGCCGTTCCGCGGCCATACCACGGCTAAAAAATCTCAAAATATTTTGGACGTGGTTGGACGCGGTAACTTTGGGTCAATTTTGTTTTAGCCGTGCTATGGACGCGAAATGGACGTGGTACGGCCGCCGGCGGCTGTTCCACTGCCGAAACACTGCCGTAGCACGGCCTACAACTTCCAACCGCGTCTAGTGTTAAAACACGCGACAAGATACCGCGTCCACATCGCGTCTGAATCACTGCCATAGCACGGCCATAGCACTGCCATTCCACGGCCATAGCACTGCCATTCCACTGCCTAATCGCGGCTAAACCGTCCGTAACGCATATAATGCTATTTTCCCACTGCGGATCAGATCAAATTGAACAAACCATATCAAGCGATCTTGCACAGATCGAGTTCGGCCGGCATGTGTAATGGGGAGTAATTTAGGTGATTCAGCTTTATCTACATCGCTCGGACTTTCAATTCAATTTTTTTGACATTTCAAAAATTCTCGTATGTGACCGAGTAGGAGACTGATCTAGGAACGACTATGTATTTATCTCTTAGAAGATCGATCTAATCGAGAGTCAGTCGTGTCTGAAGGTCAAGCGTGATCGGATTGATATCTTTTACCCGGCCTATACCCAACCTGCATTCGGTCACCCCGACTTGTACTCGATTCACCCTAAATGACTGTAGAGGCTATTTTTTATTGTCTAAAGATCAAGAAGAAGTCTTTTATCATAAGTTCCCACTGCCGACCAGATCAACTCGATCAAGCCTAATCAAGCGATCGAGTTTAGATCGATATCGATCAGCATAGGTAATCGGAAATGGTCTGGTAATCGAGTTTGATCTGAATCGCTTCGGCTTCTTTCTGTTCTGTGATCGGGTTAATATCTTTCGCTAGACCAGCACCCAACCTACACTCGATAACCTCGACTTGTACTCGAGTGAATCCAGATACTATTAACTCGTCCTCTGCTTCATTTGCCAATCCGACCAAATCGACCATTGAAGTCGGCTTGATCGGCTAGAGATCGAGAAAAAGTTGTTTTGTCAGGATTGGTCGTGGAATTCAAGCGATCGACTTGATTTGATCGGCAGTGGTAACCTATAATTAATTGGATTTTGCCAGAATTAATTCTAGAAACACTGCCGATCAGATCAACCAAGTTCCCCGTTAAACCGTACTTAATTATTTCTTCTCAATCTCTAGTCGATCAACTTCGAAGTCTGCAGTCGATTTTATCGATTGGCCTGATGACACAGGGGTCGAGCTGATCGGGATGCAGTTAAGTATCAAACAAGTCGAGGGGATCGACTGCAGGTTTGGTGCAGGTCGTGTAAGATATATTACCTCCATCACACTCAATCTCCAGACACCATTGGTTCTTGATCAGATATATCTATATATCTACCCGATCAAAAATCGCTTCCCGATCAATTTTCTACGCGATCGCCCGCGAATATTTTGAAATGCGAAAAATGAGTGTGACACCTGAGCGGTGCAGATCCAGACACGATTGATTCTTGATCAGCTATATCTTCTAGCCGATTACAAAATCGCTTCCCGTTCAATTTTCTACGCGATCTCTAATGAATATTTTAAATTACAAACAACAAAGTAAGAAGCCTGAGCGGTGAAGATCACGCTCGATAACCCCGACCAATTCTTATTACCCATGTCGTGCAAATCGATATGTAATAGATAGATTGGTCGGATTTAATCGACTTAAGGGGGAATGCTCCAGTTTTTTGGAACACTCGGTCATCACTGTAGTAAATTAAATGTTTCGTACTAATATGTTTCGCTACCATATTTTCAATAATATAACACATCATAACAATTTACCATTTTCGACGGTAAAAGTGTATTTATCATGCGAAACTGATTTCCTTAAGATGGAAATCGATTATTTAGAGCAAGACAGTCGTAAGTGTGTATGAAGTTACCACTGTTTTGCGTCATTTAATTCATGTGTAGCTGATAAAAATTGCTGTAATTCACTAATAAGTGCGCTGACCTATTCATTTTCTTTTTGAATTATTACCAGGACATGTTGCTTAAAACAATGAGGGAGTTTTATCAAATTATATTATGTAGAACTTGAAATATTTCCAAAATTATGCAAATTTTGACATAAAAAACCCCAGCTTCGTTGATCTAACCGAACACGCGAGCATGCTGTTTTATACATTTACGCGTTTATAATAGCACATATTTTGGGTTTTCTGTTCTTATTAAATGTAAGACGTTACTTTAAATCCATTTTCGGGACTAAATGATTTTATTAGCATATTAGTGACCTTGGACAGGTGCAAAAAATTGTGCATTTTTTCGCTGTAGTGGTATGTGATACGAATGCCTATAAAATTCAAACAAGATCGCTGACCATCTATTTTTATTTCATTTTTCAATTGGTAATAACATGTAATTTCAACATACAAAATATAAATAAATTCTATTATTGGGAAAAAATTTAGGAAACGTTGAAAAGTTTATTTGATTGCTAGTAGGCAACTAGCACCAAGGCAGTCGAACACGACTAGTCTTTACAGTTTACAGAAAATTTAGAAATCTAACCAAAGCTTATCATGCTAAAACAGAAAAGTTGTCAAGCAAGCTGGCAAAAAAGATTTATGGATCTTAAAAATATCCCAAGTCAGTGCAGGGAGGGGCCCATTTTCCTGTTACTGCTGCTCCCAGTTAAGACTTTGCCCGCAAAGAGATGCAAAAGTAGCTGATTCTAGCGACATTCAATACAATTTAACTTCCGCGTCTTACCGCGTCCATAGCACTGCCGGAGCACTGCCTACCGCGTCCATTCCGCGGCCATTCCACGGCCATTCCGCGTCCGTTCCACTGCCTCATCGCGTCTGTCAGCCGTGGTTTGGCCGCGATAACATTTTTGTGCAGTTCAAAAAAATTTACCACGTCTAAAATAATTTCGATTTCATTCTGCGTCCTACCACGTCCATACCACTGCCATAGCACGGCCGTATCACTGCCGCATCGCGTCCAACAGCGTCCATTCCACGGGTGGCTCATTTTAGCCGTGATACGGCCGCGGAACGGCCGCGATATCGTATGTGACCGGGCCTTAAGCAGTGCTCCGGCAGTGCTATGGACGCGGACAGACGCGGAAGTTAAAATGTATTGACAGACGCTAGAATCAGCTACTCTCGCATCTCTTTGTGGAAAAATGTCTTAACCCTTTCCCAAACGACAAAATTTTAGGGTTGTCCAATTTAAAAGCTGCTGCAGACGCCAAAATGGATGTTGAAAAAACTGGATTTGTGTAAAATATAGCATAGAAAATATTGAGGCTAAAGAGAAAGTGCTGATTGTCAACACTTTCTTCTTTTGTCTCAATGTTTTCCCAAGCCTCATTTATTTAGGCCGTCAAAACAAGGTCTTGTAGCCTATGGGAAAGGGTTAACTTAGAGCAATAGTAACAGGAAAATGGGCCCCTCTTTGTACTGACTTAAATTGGGATCTTTTTTTTAAAATGACATTTCACTTTTTTATGTAAATTTTACTTATATTTTTATCTGAAAGAACAAATTATTTTATGAAAATTTTGAAAGTTTCAAGCCAAAATATTGAACCGTTTACGAGAAATAAATATTTTGTGTTGAAATTAAACAAATTGATTTGGACAGCAGTTTGTCATTTCTGTCTCAACTTTAAATGCGATTTTTCGCTAATAAATAACAACTTAAAAAATCTGATAACATTTCTATGCATACGAATAACCAATCTTTGTACCAAGACATACTTAAAAAAATGAAATTGAAAAGTTATGTTCCTTTAGGATCCCTACATCTTCTTTGCTTGATAACTTTTCTGTTTTAGCATGATAAGCCTTGGTTCGATATCTCAGTTTTCTGTAACCTGTAAAGGCTAGTCATGTTCAACTGCCTTGGTGCTAGTTCCCCACTAGCATCCAAATCAGCTCAGTGGCGTATGCGAGGTTCCCTCTACCGATCTTTATTAACTCGATGAAACCCGACTATTTGATCGATTACATATAGAGTTTGGTCGACATGGGTAATAAAAATTGGCCGGGGTTATCGAACGTGATCTGCACCGCTAAGGCTTCTTACTTGGTTGTTTGCATATCAAAATATTCGTTGGAGATCGTGTAGAAAATTGATCGGGAAGCGATTTTAGTCGGGTAGAAGATATATCTGATCATGAATTAATCATGTCTGGAGATTGAGTGTGATGGAGTTGATATATTTTACACGACCTGCACCAAACCTGCAGTCGATCTCCTCGACTTGTACATGTTTGATACTCAACTGCATCCTTAACTGCATCCCAATACGCTCGACTTAGTTGATCTGATCGGAAGTACTCACCCGACAAAATCCAATTAATTATAGTTACCACTGTCGATCAAATCAACTCGACTGCTTGAATTCCCCAACCAATCTCGACCAAACAATCTTTTCTCGATCTCTAGCGGATTAACCCGACTTCAACAGTCGATTTGATCGGATTGACAGGTGAAGCAGAGGACGAGTTAATCGAAATAGTGTCTGAATTCACTCGAATATAAGTCGAGGTAGTCTAGTTTAGGTTGGGTGCTGGTCGAGTGAAACATATTAACCGGACAGCACTCGATTCCCAGACACTATCATTTCCCGATCGGGTTGATTTTTCTACCCGATCAATACAAAGCCGCTTTCCGATCGATTTATACTCCATCGCACACCAATAATTTGTTTACAACTAGAACTGTCGCAAAGCGGACGAATACCCCCCCACTAAAGCCTTGTCACTGAAAAAGTGCTATCGGTCAAAAGGTTCTTGACTTAGAGCATGGAAACGGATTTTAAACAAAGTCCAACTGTGACCTTGACCTTTGACCTTGGTGACCCCCAAAACGATAGGGCACCTCCTTGGGTCATGGGCAACAACTGTGTAAAGTTTCATGATCCTAGGTCAAACGGTTCTTGAGTTAGAACACAGAAACGAAATTGTAAATTTTGACTACTTCCCGTAGTATTGACTACTCACCCCCCATTAAAAAGTTCAGAGTGGCATAACTCTAAAACTAATCACTGGATCAAGATGGAAATTGCAGGTGCACAACTTCATATGATAGGAAACATCCTGGTAAAATTTCAGAAAAATTGGTCAAAAACTGTGGGAGGAGAAGAGGACACAAGATTATGTCCACGGACGGACGGACGGACGGACGGACGGACAGACGGACAACCTGATTCCAGTATACCCCCATAACTTTGTTGTGTGGGGTATAATTAAAGAAATCCGAGAAAAAAGCTGTGGCGATTCAGATCAAACTTGATTACAATACAATTTCCGATTACCTATGCCGACCGATATCGATCTGAACTCGATCGCTTGATTTGGCTTGATCGAATTGATCTGGTCGGCAGTGGGAACCTAGGATTCTGGATCTTTAGACGATCAAAACATAACCTCTATAGTCGTTTTGAGAGGGTGAATCGAGTACAAGTCGGGGTGACCGAATGCAGGTTGGGTACAGGCCGGGTAAAAATTATCAATCCGATCACACTTGACCTTTAGACACAACTGACTCTCGAGTAGATCCATCTTCTAAGCGACCAATACACAGTCGTTTCCAGATCAATCTCCTACTCGATCGCACACGATAACTTTTGACATGTTGAAATATTCGAGTTGGAGGTCCGAGTGAAGTAGATAAAAGTCGATCCCCCAAACTACTCCCCATCACCCATATAATACCGACCGAACTCAAGATCACTTGATATGGTTTGTTTAATTTGATCTGATCTGCAGTGGGACAATAACATTATATGCATTTCGGACGGTTAAGCCGCGATTATGGAAGTGGAATGACAGTGCTATGGCCGTGCTTGAACCCTTCTGCCTTGGCATGGTCAGCCTTGGTTTGATATATAAATTTTCTGAGTGCTTGAAACACGGTGGGGATTGTGCATGCTGGGATGGGTAAATCTACGGACAAATTTGCCTCGCTTTAGGTAAGGCATTTTGCAATAACTTCCTTATTTCTGCATCAATTCAAAAACGGTTTGTTGCATATACCCCGCCTTACTGAGCTCTTTCCCCCGATGTATGCTTTACACGAAACATTCTTGTACTTTTTGCGAAAAGTGATCCCAACCGACCAGAAAAACGACAAAAAATCTGATCGTTTTTTCAGGTCAGTTGGGATCAATTTCTGGGAAAAATATGTTGAGTTTTCAAATAAGTAATACACCTGAGGAAAGCGCTCAGTAAGGCGGGGTACATGCAACAAACCGCTTGAAAATTGACACAGAAATAAGAAAATTATTGCACAATTTCCTACCTGAAGCGTGGCTTTTTCCGTAGTCGTTATCATTTCGTTTCTTTTTGGAAAAATTAAAAGGATACCCAAAATAATCCATGTATCCGAGGAAAGATATTTTCAAGACAGGGTACATGCAACAGACCTTTTGAAAATCGACAAAGAAATAAAGGAGTTATTGCAAAATATTTGACAAGATTCGAGATAATTTTTGTCCGTATTCGTTATCCATCCCAGCATGCACAATCCCCACCGTGTTAAAGAAAAGTCGTGTGGCAATGTCTCTATATACGCGTCGGATGATGTTTAGCCGCGATAAGGCAGTGGAACGGCAGTGCTATGGCCGTGCTATGGCAGTGCTATGGCCGTGCTATGGCAGTGATTCAGACGCGATGTGGACGCGGTATCTTGTCGCGCGTTTCAACACTAGACGCGGTTGGACGTTGTAGGCCGTGCTACGGCAGTGCTACGGCAGTGGAACAGCCGCCGGCGGCCATACCACGTCCATTCCGCGTCCATATCACGGCTAAAACGAAATTGACCCAAAGTTACCGCGTCCAACCACGTCCAAAATATTTTGAGATTTTTTAGCCGTGGTATGGCCGCGGAACGGCCGCGGAATCGTATGTGACCGGGCCTTTATATCAACTCGTGTTATGGCTTCAGGTCACAAGCTTCTCATAACAAGACTGATCGTTGAGCAAAAAGACATAATCCGGGTAAATCCTTTCCCGATCGATACATTTTTAAAGTACAGTCGACACTCGTTATGTCGACATCGGATAAGTCAAATTTTCGCTTAAGTCGAAGTTCAAATTTGGTCCCGTCCTCATCAATGGACATAAAATTTTCAAGCAAAATAATTTTATACTCATTATAGTCGTTGAAATATAGTAGGAAAAGGATAGAAATTGCTCGAAATGAGCAATTTCTTTCCTTTTCCTACTATATTTCAATAATATTCATACTTGATTAGTTTCAAAAAACGGTCAAATATCAACTTATTCGAATCCGAACAAAATCGGATGAGTCGAACTCCGGATAGATCTATGTCGAGGTATTTTGACGGCCTCTCCGACTTCGACACAACGAGTGTCGACTGTACATGTATGTAGTGCGATATTAAAGTTGCTTCCGATAACAAAGGGAATTTGATAAAGCTATAATTTGTATATGATATAGCTAAAAAAACAACATTGAGACTGAAGAAGAAAATGCTGAGTAACAGCATTTTCGTCATTTGTATCAATGTTTTCCTAAATATTTTCAACAAAGGGTGCCAAAAGTCAGCTTTTATTTGGGAAAAGGGATAATCTCAGGAGAAGCCATACCCATGAATAAGATAAGCGAGAACTGAGAAAACAATAATTTTCGCAAACTTATATCCGTCAGAAAAAATAATAAAGAGTCGAGATTTGAAACAACAGCGGAATGTTATTAAAGTAAGCATAAACTTAATTCATTTTCCTAAAAGATGTTAAATGATAATCTAGTTATCATTTATGTTAAAGAAAACCCAGAAGTTACAATGTAAATGGTGAAAATTGACATCTGATAATTGTTTAAGGTATATGACTCATCATTAAAAACACCACTTTCTAGCCATACGAAATGCATCAAATTACACACACTTGTAAATACACTTCACATAAGCTGATTCACCGTGCCGGATTTTACGATTATGCTTCAAGAAGAAAATAATTTATAAATATTATTCTACTCTATTTTCATATGCAAGGGAGGTAATTTTGAACATTTTTTGTCAAAATTTCCATAGGTATACATTAATTCAAAATTCTAAACCGTTCAAAATGCTTATGTTTGTATTTGGAATGGAAATGTTTCGCAGTTTAGGAGTTACTGGCACTTTTCAATTTTCGCCTCTGGGTCTTTGGTGCTAATGATGGGTCATATACCTTAAGTTGAGCTTAGCCCTGTATGGCTGAATCTTAGCAGATAAAGGATGATTTCATATGATTCTAAGACGATTTTAAACTGAAGTAATTTTCATTGCTCTCAACATTTGAATATTTAATTTTGTTGTTTTTTTGCCTACTCGTCATGTACAATTTAGAAACATTTTCACAAAAATAGTTTAGAATATTCACCGGAAATCTGACCACGCTTAATTATTTCCGTTTTTTACGAAAACAGGCGATATTGCATCTAACGGTAGGCCTACTTGAAAAATGCTCGGACTTACGGACGTCACGGAATAAGTCGAAATATACCAAACAACAGATTTCTCTTCCTTTGCCTGAATGCTTTCCGCGCTATATTTTGACGATTTCTTTCTCATCAACGACAGACACTCATCTTGTCGTATGCATCAGCTTTCGAAAAAATACTAAGGGCTCTATTTTTAGAGGTTGCTAAAAATGTTTAATCAACCATACACCTGGGTGCATATCTAGGTAAAATAGATCATACCAATGCGAAAAAGGTTTAACTATTCATAACATGTTTTAGAATAGAAAGATTGGATAAAACGGCTGACGACTTTTTATTTTTCTTCGACCACTTTTTATTTGAAAATATCGCTGCTTTTCAACGAAAACGTCGTTACTGCAGCTTGTTTGAAGCCGCAGTTCCAAAGTTTTCGTTGAAAACCGACGAAATTCAGAAATTGCATAGCTTAGTGCTTTAAATGTTAAAGTGACATTTCATATTCATTTAATTTTTTAAAAGTATGTCTTGATGCAAAGATGCAAAAATATGCCTTTAAAGTTGACACAGAAATGACCAATTTTATATAAATCTGAACTGTTGTCCACAACAATGTGTTTAATCTTAGCACAAAAATATTTATTTCTCGTAAACGGTTCAATATTTTGACTTGAAATTTTCAGAATTTTCATAAGAAAAGATGCTCTTTCAGATAGAATAAAAGTGAAATTTATGTAAAAATAATCGTGAAATGTCACTTTAAGAAAAGTAAACTTTTTTTGCACTGATGACTGATCTGATCTATTTTAAATATCTATATGCAGCTATGGTCGATTAAACATATTTTTACTATCTCAAATTGCTTCACAAAGATGCACATCAGTGCAAAGCAAGTTCACTATCATGTTTAAAATTATGACAATAAAAAAGATTGAAAAGAAGAGATAACAACTATTTTCAAATATTTTTGTCTTTTTAATAGCCTAGTCTAACTGTTTCATTATCCTTTTTAGCTCACCTGAGCAACATGCTCAAGGTGAGCTTTTGTGATCACCCTGTGTCCGGCGTGCGTCGTGCGTCGTGCGTCGTGCGTCGGAAGTCGTCAACAATTTCTTTAAACATCTTCTCCTCCTTAACCACTGGGCCAATCCTAACCAAACTTGGCAGAAATGTTCCTTGGGTGACCCTTTTCAAAACTTGTTTTCAAATTTTTGATTCGTCAAAAAATGTGGGCGTGGCAGGGCGGGGCTTATCAGACTTAGAGAAATTGTTAAATAATTCTTCAAAAATCTTCTTCTCCTTAACCAATGAGTCAATTTCTACCAAAGTTGGCAGAAATGTTCCTTGGGTGACCCTTTTCAAAACTTGTTTTCAAATTTTTGATTTGTCAAAAAATGTGGGCGTGGCAGGGCGGGGCTTATCAGACTTAGAGAAATTGTTAAATAATTCTTCAAAAATCTTCTTTTCCTTAACCATTGAGTCAATTCCTACCAAAGTTGGCAGAAATGTTCCTTGGGTGACCCTTTTCAAAACTTGTTTTCAAATTTTTGATTCGTCAAAAAATGTGGGTGTGGCAGGGCGGGGCTTATCAGACTTAGAGAAATTGTTAAATAATTCTTCAAAAATCTTCTTCTCCTTAACCATTGAGTCGAGTTTTACCAAAATTGGCAGAGATGTTCCTTTGGTGACCCTTTTCAAAACTTGTTTTCAAATTTTTGATTCGTCAAAAAATGTGGGCGTGGCAGGGCGGGGCTTGTCAGACTTAGAGAAATTATTAAATAATTCTTCAAAAATCTTCTTCTCCTTAACCATCATGTCAATTTTTACCAAAGTTGGCAGAAATGTTCCTTGGGTGACCCTTTTCAAAACTTGTTTTCAAATTTTTGATTCGTCAAAAAATGTGGGCGTGGCAGAGCGGGACTTATCAGAATTTGAGAAATTGTTAAATAATTCTTTAAAAATCAAATGTTAATCCAATTTGTACCAATATTGGCTGGAATGTTTCTTGAGTGACTGTCTTCACTGTGTGTTGAGAAATTTTTGATTTGTCAAAAAATGAGGGCATGGCAGGGCGGGGCTTATCAGACTTAGAGAAATTGTTACATAATTCTTCAAAAATCTTCTTTTCCTTAACCAATGAGTCAATTTTTACCAAACTTGGCAGAAATGTTCCTTTGGTGACCCTTTGCAAAACTTGTTTTCAAATTTTTGATTCGTCAAAAAATGTGGGCAGGCAGGGCGGGGCTTATCAGACTTAGAGAAATCATGAAAAAAATCTTTAAAAATCAACCATTGGTCAAATTTGAAGTAAACTTGGCAGATCTGTTTCTTGAGTGACTGTTTTCAATGTGTGTTCTTGAATTTTTTTATTTGTCAAAAAATGTAGGCATGGCAGGGCGGGGCTTATCAGACTTGGAGAAATCATTAAACAATTCTTTGAAAATTTTCTTCTCCTTAACCGTTGGACCAAATTATACCAAATTATTCAGGAATGTTCCTTAAGTACCCCTTTTTATTTTTATTACAAATTTCTGATTCGTAAAAAATGTGGGCATGGCAGGGTGGGACTTATTCGACTAGGAGAAATGATAAGAAAAATCAACTGTTGGGCCAATTTGTACCAGGGATGTTGCTTGAGTGACTCTTTGTAACAATAATATTGTTTGTGAATTTTTGATTTGTTAAAAAAATAAGTGTGGCAGGGTAGGGCTTATCAGACTTAAAAAAGTCGTACAGAAATTTTTCAAAAATCAATTATGGGGCCAATTTAAACCAAGTATAGCAAAATGCTCATTGAGTTACTCTTTTCAAACACTTTGTTGTAATTTTTTGACAGGTTAATAAATGTTGATGAGGCAAGGAGGGGCTTAAAATATTAAGCATATTAATGCTTGTAATGTATCATTCTGATGTTTCAAAATTTAATTGTAAAAGTTAAATCTTGGTTATAAAAATCAAACTGGAACAGCCCATGATATTCAATATTTAAGATGTCACTACATGCAATATGATTGAATACTAATGTGACTTCATTGCATTCATTGGAAATTATGAAACTTTATTAACAATAATTTGATACGACTTATATATTTGTTCACAACAAAATTTATATCATACACAATCAAATACAGGAAGAACTCAGGTGAGCGATATCAGTGCCTTTCAGGCACTCTTGTTTTATGTTTGTCAAGGTCTATTTCAACACGATTTTTGAAGTAGGCCTAACTCAGGCCCGTAGGAAGCTATTCCGTATTGGGGGCTAAAGTCTATGTGTCTGAATATTAGGGGGGGGGGGGGCTAAGTTGGATTCTCCTTAAATTTTCAGTGTAAAATTAATAAAGTTCGGCATATTTTGCCAACTTTGGGGAAATAAGCCCCCCTAGCCCCTTCCCCTGTTCATACGGGCCTGTTAACTAAGTACAGCAAGGATATATGAATGTTTGTCGTCACGCTAAAAGGGACCTTCTGGGAATTTATTTTTCTTATTTAACTTGTCATTTACCAAATGCGACTTCTGTTTGGCATTTGGTGAAGCTGAACCGTTTCAGAAATTTGTTTTATGGACCTCCCAGAAGGCCTTTCTCATCGTGACGGGTCATAGGCCTATAAGGTGAATTTAACCTTCGATTGAATTCTGTATTGGGGTAGCTAAAACAAGATGTGTTTGTGAAACACGAATGCCCCCGAAATGGCAATGTTAAGTTTTCAGTTAAAGGGTTGTCATAGGGGTTAATGAATGACCTTGAGGAAGGTCATATTGCATGGAACAGATATATATCATTGAAAGAAGGTTACATACCAAATTTGAGTTTTGTGTGTTGAATACTTTAGGAGAAAAGGCCAATGCTAAGTTTTCAGACAGACAGATGGACAGATGGACGGACATGAGTAAAACAATATTCCCCCGATCTCTCGACACGGTGCATAAAATAAACTAAATGGCCAAACAGCTTATAATAAAAGTTGTAAAATATCAAAGTTTTTAAAATACGCAGACAGAATGCTTGGTCGTAAGCTAAGAACAATACAAAAGCCTGCGTGTTAAAATGTCCCCATTTTCCTTCAATATTGTGTGCGCTATGGTTGCTATGGTGTACAAATAATTTACAATATTTATACATGCACCAATTTTGTTGTTTGTGGCATCTGCTACATTTTAAATTTGACAAGTCTAAATGTTTGGGAAAGGGTTAAGAAAAGAAATATTATACAACTATCCCCCAAAATTAAGTAGAGTCAAATAATGCGAGAACACGTATTCTTTTTGATAATCATACTAACTATCTAAAATAAGTAACAGAATGTCAGCACATTATCTAGAAAAGCCGCGATTGATGAATATCTAAAATAGTGTAAACTTAATTATGATTTTTCAATCTATCTTAACATTTTGTTTTTAAAGAATTCAATCCGACAGTCTATAAACGAGAAAAAGGAATAACTTACATATAAGGTAAAGATTTTCATATTTTTGAACCTGGATCTGAAAAAAGGGGCACTAGATCTATAAACCCTTTCCCAAACAAAAACTGGTTTTGACATTCAGGCTTGGGAAATATTGAGGCAAAAGAAGAAAATGCTGATAATCAGCATTTTCTCCTTTACCTCAGTATTTTCTATGCTTTATTATACACAATTCCTTTATTGTTAACACTCATATTTAAAAGTAGTCTACAGCAAAAACCTTCAATTGTGTCGTTTTGGAAAGGGTTAAAGACAATCGAGAATATAATTGTTCCAGATCAGCATGCGTATAAACGCAGTCTGATCAAGCGTTTTTTCTCCATGAAATGAAAGAGCAGCATGGATCCAGATCAGGCTGCTTTTATGCGGCTTTAGGCATCAAGGCTGATCGATAAACATGATAGTCTCAATGTTAGAAGGGACTTTTTGCCGGATTCCGCTTCATTTACTTTTCATCTTACTTTGATGTGCAACGTTGCAAAATTTAGTTTCGAGCGATCAGACATTGCAATGCTATGGATGCATTTAACTGGTTTGTTATTTTATTCTCACTGAATGTTTAAGCCTAATATAATTATAATAGATTCTTTTATTTTCTCTGTATCAACCCTTATCACGGTTTATAATCACGTGACTCAGAATTTCCGATAATCTTCAATATCTTTTTTAATACTTAATTCGGTTTGAAGCAGTGAAGGTGGGAAAATGCCAGGAATAAGCTGGATGAGTTGGATTTTGAAAAAAAAATCAACCGATAAAAAAGTTATTGAAGATAAACTAAAATTTTGGTTTATCTTCAATAACTTTTTTATCGGTTGATTTTTCACAAATCAACCACGTCCATCTAATGCGTGACGTCTGTCCACATTCTCTCCTTCAAACTGAGTTCAAATCGGTCCTGCATTTACAAAATTATTGAAAATTTTCTGAAAAAATTGTATCACGTGATTATCCACCGTGGTTAGGGTGGTAAAAAATCAGAAGAGCTGAGGACGACAAAATAGATTTTGATATAGATAAGATTTTATTGCAATATAGAACAGAACATATTTAGACAATCAGAGGAAACGCCCTTTGTTGTTGTTTTTATCAGAGACGTCATTACGGTCAAACCCAGGGATCAGTTTCATTACACCATTAATTTAGGACGTACGGTGGGTCCCCGTATTTCTGTTAAAAGACAAGGTCCTAATATACATTTAAAACAAAAATAGCGTTTCATTGATTAATTTCGTTAGACTTGGGAAGTTTCTACTTTTGTCTTAAACGTAGGACCGGCTACCTGTGAGTGTCCAATTGTTATATTACATGTATTTTATGTAGCCTACAAGTTTTTCTGATGTCAAAACCAATGTTTGTTTGGGAAACGGTTAATGCCATTGGACATAAATAATCGAAACAAGACATTTAGTCATATACTTGTAAATGTAAATACAATCAATGATATAGCTCACGATAAATGACCTGATATAGCATTCGTATCTAATAGCTACAGATGCTCTGCCAGGTCAGTCGTTGTGAGCTATAACCGTTTCCATTCCAGGCTGTCTTATGAGAAATACCACCATGTCAAAACAATGTCTTGTTTGGGAAAAGGCTAAAGCTCACGATGAATGACCTGATACAGCATCCCTATCTTTTAGCTACAAATGCTCTGCCACGTCACTTATCGGAGGGTACAATGTCATTGAACATAAAATCTCGAAAACATTACAAAATATTACATCCATTCATGTACTTGTAATCATGAATATACTCAATGATAATCATTTCCATTTCCAGTTGTTTTGGAAGAAATACCGCCATGGCAGACAAGGTCTGGGTTAAGAAGGAGGTGGCCAGCATAGAAGACCACAGCCACGATAATCACAACTTCCAGCCGTATAGTAGCATAAAGGAGAGCGAGGCCTTCGTGTCGTCTTTTGGTAATAAGGGCAGGGAACTAGGCGAATTCCAGGACGTTAAAGACGTTGATGTTATCTCTAAAGGAACACTTCTCGTAACCGATCATGTAAACAGCAGGATCCATATATGCAACACTTCCGGTCGAGTAATTACGATGTTTTCCGGCGATTACGTCATCAACCCGTGTTCTTCCGTGATGTCACGTGACAATAATGTTGTGTTTACGTCATGTCGCGAAAGGTGTGTGATTGGTTTAAACTCAGAGGGGGAGAAAGTGTTAGAATTCGGTAAAGATTTGTTTATGCGACCAAACGGTCTGGCAATCGACGAGAAAGGAAGAATAATTGTGACCGACGCATCAAGTGGCCGGGTTTCAATGCACGAAGCTGATGGTAAATTAATACGTTACTTAGGTGAAAACGGATCTGAAAAACAGAAACTCTCAAAACCGCAGTATGTTTGTATTTCAAGCACAAAAGAAATACTTGTAAGTGATTCTGGGAGTCATTCCGTCAAAATGTACAACTCGGAAGGTGACTTTGTGAAATCGTTTGGTGGTTTCGGGAAAAAGAATAATCAATTCAAGTGTCCCCATGGAATATGCACCAATGGTGTTGGGGAAATATTCGTGGCTGACCATTATAACAACAGAATATCCGTCTTTAACCAGGACGGCATTTTCCTCCGCCATATTGTGACATCAGAAGATGGATTGGTCCATCCACAAGGAGTTGCTATTGACAACGAAAATCATCTTTACGTTTCTCACGGACATTTGAAAGCAAGTGAAATCTTGACTTTCAAGATAAGTAAATCTGAAGAAATGATGTTTAATAATGTTATAACTCATGTGTAAATTTTTTACCTACTTATGCAAAAATACATTTGTAAGATTTTTTTTGTAAATGATTAACCCTTTCTTAATCTGGTTTTGAAGTAGCCTACCTAAACGATAAAGCTCATGCTTTCGTGGCAATAAAAGAAAATGCTGATAACCAGCATTTATTTTCTGTTTTATCGTGCTTAATTGTATAAAATCATATCTTCGTCAGCACAAATGCTTTATAAAGTGACTTTTAAACTTGGACATTCAATATCTTTGCTTTCTGGGAAAGGGTTAACCCTTTCCCAAAAAAGACCTGGTTTTGACGTCCCTTATAGGCTTGGAAAAACATTGAGACAAAAGAAGAAACTGCTGATAACCAGCAGTTTCTCCTTTTGCCTCAATATTTTCTATGCTAAAATATACACAAAATCCTGTGTTTATCCACAACCATTTTGACGTCTGCGGCAGCTTTGAATTTGGACCACCCTAAAATTTTGTCGTTTTGGAAAGGGTTGAACGACAATTGTAAGCACCCGTCCATGATGAAAGGATTTTAAGACAAACGAGTAAACACAACATAATTTTGGAACCCAAGTCTTGTATACACTGATAGAAAACCTGATTTTCTAAATTTGTTACATTATAAAATACAAAATTGGTGTTATGTTTTCTACAATTCAACATCGCAGTGTTCAGATAAGGGGGGGGGGGCAGACATTATAAAATTGTAATTCTACCCCTATATTGTTAGTACTCGCAATAAAGGGTTTGATGAACAATGCATGTACATGTAATTTCCATTTCTAAAGTCATTATGCCCTCTTTTATCTCTAGCTCTGAATATATTTCGATGGCTCAGCGCGAAACAGTTGTAACTGCTTCATCATCATCATCATCATCATCGGTGTTTAGTTTATCGTGCAGGTGTAGGGACTGTTCCACCGTCAGCAGGATCCCGTCCAGATGTCTGGCTGGCTGGCTGCACGCATAGCAGATTAAACTTCAGTTCTCCATTTCTTCCTGTCGTTGGTTTGGGGTATTGATCTGGTCCATTCCCTGGCATCTCTCTCTGATAGTTCTTTCCACGAGGTTTTTGGACGTCCAGCGCTACGTTTTCCAGAGACTTCGAACTGGTATGCAGTCTTGATTGCGTTGTTTGATCTTTGTACATGGCCATACCAGCGAAGTCGTCTCTCTCGCAGTACAAGGGCAAGGTCTTCAAGGCCGGTACGTGTTAGAAGCTCCTGTGAACTTACAGTGGCTGTGTCTTTTGGCTTTATGCCCCAAATTTGGCGGATCATAGCCCTGTCGTTGCGTTGTAGTCGCTGGAGGCCTTTTCTCCGTTACTTAAATATTTTCCACGATTTCAAGAATTTTTTTTGTTTAACCCATTACCAAACGACAAAATTTTAGACTTGTCCAAATTCAAAAATGTTGCAGACGACAATTTAAAGCGTATGGAATTTTACATTTTTTGGTGTTTTGCGGTAGAAAACATTGTGGGAAATGAAGAAATTGCTTGTCACAAGCAATTTCTTCATTTTCCACAAGGTTTTTCAAGCCATTATCTTGTAGGATGTCCAAAGGCGTCACTGTGTGGTAATGGGTTAAAGTCACATTTCACATTTATTTCATTTTTTAAAAGTATGTCTTGATGCAAAGATTATTCATGCGTAGAAATACTATCAGTTTTTTGTAGTTGTCATTTATAAGCAAAAAATGCGCCTTTAAAGTTGAGACAGAAATGACAAATTCTATATAAATCTGAACTGTTGTCCACAACAATTTCTTTATTTTTAGCACAAAAATATTATATTTCTCGTAAACGGTTCAATATTTTGGCTTGAAATTTTCAGAATTTTCATAAGAAAATATTATCTTTCAGATAAGATAAAAGTAAACTTTATGTAAAGGGAAATGTCACTTTAATAGATCAACCTAAATTTTCAAGGTAAAGTTTATGTCCTTTTATCCAGGTTTCGTTTGCAAAAAGGGTTAATAGCACAACACACTGACATAATTTGTTGCGAATTTGGGACAGATGCGTTAGATGCAAATGCGTCCACTTACCATTTACATAATGATTCAGTTCCATAGCTAGCAGGCTTATTTTCACAAGTCATATCACTAACATTTCAAACACTATCCAGAAGTACATGTAGAACTGTCGCAAAGCGGACAAATCCTCTACTTCAATGATTGTCACTTAACCCTTTCCCCATTCTAAATAAATTCAGATATTAACTCTTCAGTAACATCTGAGGACCACCCGTTAGGGATAATCTTCTGTGACCATTCTTCGCACTAACCAAATGTTAGCTTACGAATTGTTGTAAACTCTTCTTTCCCGCTTCTTTCCGAATTAAAAATAACTTTTGACTTTTAAACTTGAATTCGTGGAATGGTCAAATGGAAACGATCAAAGTCCCACACTCTTACATGTCTTTTCGTGTGTGTTCGAAACTCACATTCGTATAAGAAATTTTGTGTTTTTAATTTTCTTATTATTTTTAATACACCAAGATAATAAAGTGTTTTTAATCTGTCATTAGTCTGCATATTTATGCGAATATTTAGATTGTAAACGGTCTTCCAACAATTATCACAAATCATTATATTTTTCATATACCTACAAATGCTTAGAGAAAAGAAATAATACGCAAATCACAGTCTTTAACGTAATTCATCCGCAATGAAATTCGCGCGACGTCGGGATTACTCCATCTTTGCAAGCCAATGGTGGCATCTACGACGTAACGTCGTTTCTGTATTCACCCTTGGCGTATTTAGTCCGATTTTCTTTAATATAAACATCACGGTGGATAACCCACGTGACTTTTGGGAAGTGTTAACACCGAAGGGATCGTCCGCTTCAAGGTATGTTTTGTTTTATTTCTCAGCTTATACTCTGTTGATTTTGACGAGATAAAGTGCACGGAACACGCATTTGAAAGGGCTATTCCCGTTTGTAACTCATTCTGCTCCGAATCCTGTGGTTTCTTCAAATATTCAAGCGAAAGTTTTCTTCGGTGTATGTGAACGCTTCCTACTTTCGTTTTGCACTTACAAACACTTTGGCTCGAATGTTTGAAGAAACTACTGAATTTGGAGCAGAGTGAGTTAGAGCCGGGAATAGCCTTCACAAAGGCGCGTTCCGTGCACTTTATCTAATCAAAATCAATAGGGTATAAGCTGAGAAATTAAACAAAACATACCTCGAAGCGGACGATTTTTTCGGTGTTAACGCTTCCCAAAAGTCACGTGGGTTACCCACCGTGACATAGGCTGGTTCAACCTTGGCTAGCGAAGATGGGATTAACCTGGTGTAAAACATTCGGCGGTGGACCGTTCTACCGCCGAATTTTATGACACTGCCTGAATAGGTTAGGATAGGCTACGTAACTAATGTAACAACATATCGCACGAATAATTCCGACGTAGCGAGAACCTTATTAGGGGTGCTCAACATGAATATCCAGTTACCAAATGCGACATCTGATTGACATTTGACTTCCCGGAATGTCTCATTTAGCGTAATTGTCATTCGATGAATTTAAACTGTGAGTGAAATACTGTTCTATGAATGTCAAGGTCAAACGGCTTAAATAAAAGTTGTGATATTTCAAACGAAGTTTTTAAATACATAGCCTCGATGCTTGGTCACTAGCTAAGAACAAGTCAAAAATGCTGAGAGTTAGAATGTCACAATTTTCCTTCAACTTTTTTTCTGTGCTATGGTGTACACAAAACCGACATTTTTTACATGTCTTAGTATTTTAGAAAGGGTTAAGAAAATATTACACAACTATCCTTAAAACATATTAGCGTCAAAAATGCGATGTCACGTCTTATTTTGGATATTCATACTAACTATCTTTAACAAGTAGAGAAGGGCAGTGCATTAAATAAGTAAGGCCGCGATCGGCGAATTTCTAAAATAAAGTAATCTCAATAATGATGTAAAATATCTAAGTATTTATAAAGAATTCAATCCAACAATCTGTACTCGATAAATAAGGAAAAACTACAATAGTACCGGCCGAAAAGGACAGTGACGTGGGCTAATGTTTACTATTTGACAACCAATCAACTCTGTTCGTATTTGTGACGGTGCAAGTCAGACGAATTGATTGGTTTTGCAGCAGTAAACATCAGCCTACGTCACTCTCATTTTCGGCTGGGACTATTGTAACACATACATGTACAACTACCAAGGTAATTGTACATTTTCATCTTATTTGAGCCTGGATCTTGTAAAAGGGATTTACAATAGTACCGCCCGAAAAAGACAGTGACGTGGGCTAATGTTTACTACTTGACAACCAATCGACTCAGTTCGTATTTGTAACGGTGCAAATCAGACGAATTGATTGGTTTTGCAGCAGTAAACATCAGCCTACGTCACTGTCATTTTCGGCTGGGACTATTATACGAGTATCAATCCTTTACAAAACAAGACCTGGGTTAAACGTTCCTAATAGAAAGGCTTGTGATAATATTTAGACAAAAGAAGAAAATGCTGATAATCAGCATTTTCTCCTTTGCATCAATATTTTTCAAGCTATATTTTACAAAATTCCGTTCCTTATAAATACCCATATTTAATTGTCGTCTGCAGCAGCTTTCAAAGTAGGAAATCGTTCAATTTTGTCGTTAGGGAAAAAGTTAAAGGCAATCGATCTCGAGCAGCATTGTTCCAGATCAGCTTGCGTACATGTATAAACGCAGTCTGATCAAGTCTTCTTCTTTATGAAATGAGAGAGCAGCATGGATACGGATCAGGCTGCCTTAACCGTTTGCCAAAACGACAAAACTTTAGGGTGATCAAAAACTGCCACAAATGACAAAATGTTATTTAAGATAGAATTTGTGTAAAATAAGGCATAGAAAATATTGCGACAAAAGGAGAAATCAGCAGTTTCTTCTTTTGTCTCTATTTTTCCCAATCCTATTCTATCAGGGATGTCAAAACCAGCTCTTGTTTGGGAAAGGGTCAATGCTGCTTATAGGCATCAAAGCTGATCGGGAAACACAGTAGTCTCCTTTATTAGAAGGGACCTTTTTATCAGATTCGGCTTCATTTACTTTGATGTGCAACTTTGCAAAATTTAGTTTCGAGCGATCAATCATTACAATGCTATATGGATTCTATAAACTGGTTTGTAATCTGCTTACTTACGAAATTGGGTGTTAAAATGTAAATGATTTGTGTAAAAAATAGAACAGAAAATATTGGGACAAAAGGAGAAAATGCTGGTTATCAGCCCCAATGTTTTCCCAAGCCTATTCAATGTCATGTCGTGTTTGAGAAATGGTTAAGCAAAATATATCCAGCTTCTTGTATTTCATTGTATAAACCGTTTCGTAAACTACAAAATTTTAGATTGATCAAAAAGTTATACGTTTTGCAGACGACAATAGATTTTGATAGTAAAAATAGGATTTAAATGTACTATATCGCAGAAAATATTTAGACAATAAGATAAAACACAGATTTTGAACATTTCATTATTAAGTCTCATCTCTTTTTGTCCTTAGGTTAGAGACGTCGAACCCAGCGTCTAATTTCATAAAATCATGCTCTAAGTCTTATAATTACAAATATACTCATTGATGATTATTTTTTGCAGTTGTTTTGGGAGAAATACCGCAATGGCAGACAAGGTCTGGGTGAAGAAGGAGGTTGTCAGCATAGAAGACCATAGCCATGATAATCACAACTTCAAGCCGTATAGCAGCATAAAGGAGAGCGAGGCCTTCGTGTCATCTTTCGGTAATAAGGGCAGGGAACTAGGCGAATTCCAGGACGTTAAAGACGTTAATGTTATCTCTAAAGGAACACTTCTCGTAACCGATCATGTAAACAGCAGGATTCATATATGCAACACTTCCGGTCGACTAATTACGATGTTTTCTGGTGATTACGTCATCAACCCGTGTTCTTCCGTGATGTCACGTGACAATAACGTTGTGTTTACGTCATGTCGCGAAAGGTGTGTGATTGGTTTAAACTCAGAGGGGGATAAAGTGTTAGAATTCGGGAAAGATTTGTTTATGCGACCAAATGGTCTGGCAATCGACGAGAAAGGAAGAATAATTGTGACTGACGTATCGAGCGGTAGGGTTTCAATGCACGAAGCTAATGGTAAATTCATACGTTACCTAGGTGAAAAAGGATCTGAAAAACAGAAACTCTCAAAACCCCAGTATGTTTGTATCTCAAGCACAGGAGAAATACTTGTAAGTGATTCTGGGATTCATTCCATCAAAATATACAACTCGAAAGGTGACTTTGTGAAATCGTTTGGTGGGTTCGGGAAAAAGAATAACCAATTCAAGTGTCCCCATGGAATATGTACCAATGGTGTTGGGGAAATATTCGTGGCTGACCATTACAACAACAGAATATCGGTCTTTAACCAGGACGGCATTTTCCTCCGCCATATTGTGACGTCAGAAGATGGATTGGTCCACCCACAAGGAGTTGCTATTGACAACGAAAATTACCTTTATGTTTCTCACGGACATTTGAAAGCGAGTGAAATCTTGACCTTCAAGATAAGTAAATCTGAAGAAATGATGTTTAATAATGTTATAACTCACGTGTGAATATTTTAGCTATTTTTGCAAGAATGTCATTTTATTAAATTATGATTTTTTGTGAATGATTAACCCTTTCTTACAAATGCATGGATTGGTCCACGATGAAGCATCTCCTGACGAACATGTAATTACAACATACTTTTTTGATCAGGGTTTCGTATACTGATGAGATATCACTTGTTTTGAGTATTTGAGCCAGGATCTAGAAAAAAGTCCCTTATAACATTTGATACAGTCGTGTTTCACGACCAGCCTGCTTTAAAAGTGTAATCTGACCGGGGTCCATGCTGCTGTCTTACAGTTGCTACAGGTCAGGAAGAAGCTTTTGGAGATCAACATGGTTCATGATTACACTGCGTGTATACGCAGGCTGATTTTGAACCATGTTTTGCTCAAAAGCCTTAAATGACCCTCTTCCAGATCCTGGCTCAATTGTTTTATATTTTCTACAATGTATTATGTTCCTTGTGAATGGCAGATATCCGTTCTGCAAAAAAAAAAAAGAACAAGAGGACCATGATGGTCCTATATCGCTCACCTGAACCAAAATGATATGAGCAACACTTTTGTTCAATTCAATTAATATTTATTACTTTAAGACTGAAAAAGAACTAATGGTCAACAAGGTTGTGAAAATCTAACTCATCCGAGATCTAAATTATGGTGCAAAACATTGTATCCAAGTTTTGTCTTGATTGATAAATAATTGTAGGTTCTAGAGTATAAACAAGGTCGAAAACAGCCGAAAACAGCAATCTTATCAAATTCAAGGGCACATAACTCTCGATTTTCTGACCAGATAAGACTGAAAATCAAACTTATCCCAGATCTTATGGTCCCTAATATTGTGTCCAAGTTTTTCTTGATTGATCCATAATTGTAGATTCCAGAGTGTAAACAAGGTCTAAAACAGCAGAAAGCAGAAATTTTGTCAAATTCAAAGGCACAAATGGCTCGACTTTCTGATCAGATCAGACTGAAAATCAAACTCATATGAGATCTCAACATTGTGTCCAAGTTTTGTATAGATTGATCAATAATTGTAGATTCTAGAATGTAAACAAGGTCGAAACCAGCCGAAAATGGCAATTTTGTCAAATTCAAGGGCACAATTAACTCAAGACATTCTCATCAGATCAGACTGAAAATCGAATTCATCCAAGATCTTATGATCCCCAATATTGTGTTCAAGTTTTGTCTTGATTGATAAATAATTGTAGATTCTAGAGTATAAGCAAGGTCGAAAACAACCATAAACAGCAATTTTATCAAATTCAAGGGAACATAACTCTTGACTCTCTGATCAGATCAACCTGAAAATCAAACTCATTTGAGATCTTATAGTCTCCAACATTGTGTCCAAGATTTGTCTTGATTGGTCAATAATTGTAGAGTCTAGTGTGTAAACAAAATCGAAAACAGTAAACAAGAGTGCCTGAAAGGCACTGATAACGCTCACCTGAGTTCTTCGTGTATTTGATTGTGTACAAAATAGGTTTTGTTGTAAACAAATATATATGTCAGTATTATGTCATATTAAATTATTGTAAACTAGAATATCACTGAAAGTGATCATACCCCCAAACAGCACTGTTTTTGTGCATTTTGAGAAGTACATTTCATTTGAACTGTGATCTGATCAATTGGGAAAAAGAGCAAACAAAAAAAATCAACAGACCAAACAACACATGTAAATGTTGCGAAAAATACCAATTTTCAACAAAAGGACATAACTCATTTAAAAATCAACAAGCCCCACCCTGCCATGCCCACATTTTTTCAATTGATCAAAAATTCTCAACCATATATTGAAGACAGTCACTCAAGGTACATTCCTGTAAGGTTTGGTTCAACTTAGCACTATAATTACTTTTTTAAAGAATTTTCTCATGAATTTGTTAAGTCCAATAAGCCCTGCCCCGCCAAGACCACATTTTTTGACGAATAAAAAATTCTCGAACAGATATTGTAACGAGTCACCCAATGATTATTTCTGCCAAGTTTGGTAACGAATTGCCTGATGGTTAAGGAGAAGAAGATTTTGGAAGAATTATCTAACGATTTCTTGAAGTCTGGTAAGCCCCACCCTGTAAGCCGATATTTTTCACCCAATCAAAAATTCATGAACATGTGTTGAATACAGTCTCTCAAGGGACATTCCCGCTACGTTTGGTTCAAATTGGCTGAATAACTGATTTTTAAAGATTTTTCACATGATTTCTCCTAGTCCGATAAGCCCCGCCCTGCCACGCCCACAATTTTTGACAAATCAAAAATTCACCAACAAGTGTTGAAATGGGTCACCCAAGGAACATTCCTTTCAAGTTTGGTAATAATTAGCCCAGTGGTTAAGGAGGAGAAGATTTTTGAATAATTATCTTTCGATTTCTCGAAGTCTGATAAGCCCTGCCCTGCCACGCCCACAATTTTTTGACGAATCAAAAATTCATGAGCATGTGTTGAAAACAGTCACTCAAGGGACATTTTTGCCAAGCTTGGTTCAAATTGGCCTGATAATTGATTTTTAAAGATTTTTCACATGATTTCTCTAAGTCCGATAAGCCCCGCCCTGCCACGCCAACAATTTTTGACAAATCAAAAATTCACGAACAAGTTGTGAAAAGGGTCACCCAATAAACATTTCTGCCAAGTTTGGAAAGAATTGGCCAAGTGGTTGAGGAGGAGAAGATTTTTGAAAAATTACCTAAAGATTTCTTTTAGTCTGATGAGCCCCGCCCTGCCACGCCCACAATTTTTGACGAATCAAAAATTCACGAACAAGTTTTGAAAAGGGTCACCCAAGGAACATTCCTGCCAAGTTTGGTAAGAATTAGCCCAATGGTTGAGGAGAAGAAGATTTTTTAATAAATTATCTTACGATTTCTCGAAGTCTGATAAGCCCCGCCCTGCCACGCCTACAATTTTCACCCAATCAAAAATTCATGAGCATGTGTTGAATACAGTCACTCAAGGGACATTTCTGCCAAGCTTGATTAAAATTGGCCTGATAATTGATTTTTAAAGATTTTTCACATGATTTCTCTAAGTCCGATAAGCCCCGCCCTGCCACACCCACAATTTTTGACAAATCAAAAATTCATGAACAAGGTCTGAAAAGGGTCACCCAAGGAACATTCCTTTCAAGTTTGGTAATAATTAGCCCAGTGGTTAAGGAGGAGAAGATTTTTGAATAATTATCTTTCGATTTCTCGAAGTCTGATAAGCCCCGCCCTGCCACGCCCACAATTTTTGACGAATCAAAAATTCACGAACAAGTTTTGAAAAGGGTCACCCAAGGAACATTTCTGCCAAGTTTGGAAAGAATTGGCCCAGTGGTTGAGGAGGAGAAGATTTTTGAAGAATTTCCTAATGATTTCTTTAAGTCTGATAAGCCCCGCCCTGCCACGCCCACAATTTTTGACGAATCAAAAATTCACAAACAAGTTTTAAAAAAGGTCACCCAAGGAACATTTCTGCCAAGTTTGGAAAGAATTGGCCCAGTGGTTGAGGAGGAGAAGATTTTTGAAGAATTTCCTAATGATTTCTTTAAGTCTGATAAGCCCCGCCCTGCCACGCCCACAATATTTGACGAATCAAAAATTCACGAACAAGTTTTGAAAAGGGTCACCCAAGGAACATTTCTGCCAAGTTTGGAAAGAATTGGCCCAGTGGTTGAGTAGGAGAAGATGTTTAAAGAAATTGTTGACGACGGACGACGAACGACGGACGACGGACGCCGGATAGTGACTGACCCTAAGAGCTCCCCTTGAGCTCGTTGAGCTCAGGTGAGCTAAAAACGGCAATTTTGTCATAACTCTTGACTTTCTGATCAGATCAGACTGAAAATCAAACTCATCCGAGATCTTATAGTCCCCAACATTGTGTCCCAGTTTTGTCTTGATTGGTTAACCCTTTCCCACACATTGACGTTTTTGGAGACCCCACAAAATAAAGGCTTTGGAAAACATTATGGAAAATGAAGTAGCAAGCAATTTCTTCATTACCCACAATGTTTCCTACCAAGAAAGACCAAAAAATGTTAAATTTTGTTCAATGGAACTTGTCGTCTGCAGCACCTATGACTTTGGACTAGGCTAAAATTTTGTTATTTGGTAATGGGTTAATAATTGTAGACAGTAGGGTGTAAATCTATTAATATCCTCTATCAAACAACAGGGCTACAGTGGGGTGAAGACATTCTAACTTTGTTATTTCAATTCCAAACCCTATGTTGTGGGTACTTATTTGTATCCTCTCAACGAGACCATACACGAGTACCCACAATAAAGGGTTTGATGAACAATTATAACAGAATTATTGCAGTTTAAAAATTCATCACTCCCACTTATCTGGAGCTCTGAAACAAGATAACTCTACTTATACTAAAAGAAAGTAGTGTCAAGAGTGACTTCCCTTAGATTAATACTAGACTGAAAACAGAAAAAATTGGCAATTTAGCCCAATTCAAGGGCACATAACTATCATCTTTCAGGTCAGATCAGACTGAAAATTTAACTCATCCAAGATCTTATGGTCTCCAACATTATGTCCAAGTTTTGTCTTGAGTGATCAATAATTGAAGATGCCAGAGTGAAAAAAAGCTTAAAAACAGCATTTTTTGACATTCAAGGGCATATAACTCCGCACTTTCTGGTCCGATCAGGCCCATAATCGAACTTGTCCGAGAACTTATGACCATACTTGTTTTGGCCAAGATTTTGATCAAGATCGCCTAACTTTTGTGGATGCTAAAGAGTAAACACCCCAAATGTTGACGGACGGACGGACGGACGCCGGACAAAAAGTGACCACAATAACTCACCTCGAGCACTTCATGCTCAGGTGAGCTAATTAAAGCGTAATAGTCTGGCTATGGACTTTTCCATATATCTGGTCATATGGCAGAGAACGGTTGATTTGAATTTGTGGCTAACCTTTTTCTAGAACAACAAATAATTGCTTTGTTTCAATTCAAAAGCTTCTACAGAAGACAAAACATGACATGTTAATGAAGATGGGATTTGTGTACAATACAAGAGGGCCAGAATGGCCCTATATCGCTCACCTGAAAGAAGTTTAAGACACGCCCACTTTTTTTGGCGAATCAAAAATTTGCAAACAAATTTTGAAAAGGGTCACTCAAGGAACATCGTTGCCAAATTTGTTTCAAATTGACCCAATGCTTGATTTTTAAAGAATTTTCTTATGATTTCTCTAAGTCTGATAAGCCACGCCCTGCCACGTCCACTTTTTTACCAATACAAAATTTGCCAACATATTTTGAAAAGGGTCACTCAAGGAACATTTCTGTAAAGTTTGCTTCAAATTGGGCCTATGGTTGATTTTTAAAGAATTTTCTTAGGATTTCTGTAAGTCCGATAAGCCAAGCCCAATTTTTTCTGATGTCACGAATAAAAAATTTGAGAAAAAAAATTGAAAAGAGTCACCCAAGGAACATTTCCGCCAAGTGTGGTTCAAATTGGGCCAATGGTTGATTTTTAAAGAATTTTCTTATGATTTCTCCCAAGTCCGGTAAATGCGGACCTGCCACGCCCACAATTTTGGATGAATAAAAAATCCTCAAAAAAATCTTAAGAAGGGTCACCCAAGGAACATTCCTGCCAAATTTGGTTTTAATTGGCCCTACGGTTAAGGAGAAGAAGATTTTTGAAGAATTTTTTAACAATTTCTCTTGGTTAGATAAGCCCCACCCTGCCACACCCACATTTTTTGACAAATGTAAAAATTTGTGAACAAATGTTGAAAAGGGTCACTCAAGGAACAATTCTGCCAAGTTTGGTTCAAATTGGCCCATTGGTTGATTTTTAAAGAATTTTCTTATGATTTCTCTAAGGCTGATAAGCCCCTTCCTCCCTGCCACGCCCTCATTTTTTGACAAATGTAAAAATTTGTGAATCAATTTTGAAAAGAGAGACGCAAAGAACATTCCTGCAAAGTCTGCTTCAAATAGGCCCAATGGTTAATTTTTAAAGAATTTTCTTATGATTTTTTTAAGTCTGATAAGCCCCTTTCTCCCTGCCACGGCTACGTTTTTTGACGAATCAAAAATTTGAGAACAAGTTTTGAGAAGGGTCACTCAAGGAACAATTCTGCCAAGTTTGGTTCAAATTGGAACAATGGTTGATATTTAAAGAATTTTCTTATGATTTCTCTAAGTCTGATAAGCCCCTTTCTCCCTGCCACGGCTACGTTTTTAGACGAATCAAAAATTTGAGAAGAAGTTTTGAGAAGGGTCACTCAAGGAACAATTCTGCCAAGTTTGGTTCAAATTGGAACAATGGTTGATTTTTAAAGAATTTTCTTAGGATTTTTCTAAGTCTGATAAGCCCCTTTCTCCCTGCCACGGCTACGTTTTTTGATGAATCAAAAATTTGAGAACAAGTTTTGAGAAGGGTCACTCAAGGAACAATTCTGCCAAGTTTGGTTCAAATTGGAACAATGGTTGATTTTTAAAGAATTTTCTTATGATTTTTCTAAGTCTGATAAGCCCCTTTCTCCCTGTCACGGCTACGTTTTTTGACGAATCAAAAATTTGAGAAGAAGTTTTGAGAAGGGTCACTCAAGGAACAATTCTGCCAAGTTTGGTTCAAATTGGAACAATGGTTGATTTTTAAAGAATTTTCTTATGGTTTTCTAAGTCTGAAAAGCCCCTTTCTCCCTGCCACGGCCACGTTTTTTGACAAATCAAAAATCTGAGAACAAGTTTTGAGAAGGGTCACTCAAGGAACAATTCTGCCAAGTTTGGTTCAAATTGGAACAATGGTTGATTTTTAAAGAATTTTCTTAGGATTTCTCTAAGTGCGATAAGCCCCGCCCTGCCACGCCCACATTTTTTGACGAATCAAAAATCCGCGAACAAGTTTTAAGAAGGGTCACTCAAGGAACATTCCTGCCAAGTTTGGTCAAAATTGGCCTGTTAGTTTTGGAGAAGAAGATGTTTGAAGAAATTGTGGACGGACAGACGGACAGACGGACGGTGAGTGACCACAATAGCTCCCCTCGAGCACTTCGTGCTCAGGTGAGCTAAAAACACAGAAACAAGTATAACAAAAGGAGAAAATGATGGCTATCAGCACTATCTTCTTCTGCAGAGTGAACAAGATGTGTTCGTGAAACACAAATGCCCCCAAAATAGCTATTTTTCTAAAATGTTACGTTTTCGTGTTAACCCATTACTGCATAGTGACGCCTTTTAACTCCTTCACAATGATTTCTTACCCAAAATGGAAACATTTTTGAAATTTCGTCAACTTGAAATTGTCGTCTGCAACTTCTTTCAAATTGGATTACCCTAAAATTTTGTCGTCTGGTAAAGGGTTAAGGGTTGATAAGGGTTACCAGATGACTTTGAGGAAGGTCATATTGCATCGAACAGATATATATATCATTGAAAGGAAGTGGCATACCAAATTTCAGCTTTGTATGTCCAATACCTTTGGAGAAATGGCAAAATGTTAAGTTTTCGGACAGACGGATGGACATGAGAATAAAAATATGCCCCCGATCTCTCGATACGGGGGCATAAAAATATCACAAGCCTTCCTTACATGTATGTGTATGCTCGGTGTCAAAATAAGGTCTTGGTTGGGAAAGTGGTAAACACTTTGGATACTGTGGGAGTAGAACATTTATGCACTACCATGTCTGTCCTGTATCTAATTTTAATAGCAATGAATTTTGAGCTAAAAATAGAATGGGTTCACCGTTATGTTTTGATGATCCATCAGTTTTGCTATAAAATCTCGTAACTACGGTTTGAATCAAGCCGTAGTTACGAGATTTTATAACGACACCTACGAAATACTTTTGATTGTCTGAAATTATGTCATGGTTAAATTGATAATATCGTTCCCTATTACGTGTATTTCTCAATCTATCAGAATTCTTTCATCAGAATTATGTGCTCTTGAATATATAAGTAACGCTATGAAATTTTCATTGGTTTACGTACAGAGTCAAAAACCTCAATTTAGACTTTTCGGCACTACCCCTGCGAAAATTGTTCAAGAACACATTTAAGTTCAAGAACTGTTATAGAACGTTTTAGACCAGTTCTTGAACTTAAATGTGTTTTTGAACTTAATGAGCCAGGGCAAGAAATTAAGGATCTCCTGGCCTGTAAGGGAAAGGTCAGACACATGATTAGCAATTTCATTCATTTTATTATCATTTAAATATATCTGGCATAGAAAACACAAACATACATGTATGAATTCACATGCAATACTATCATTAACAAATGAGCAAAGCTCTGGATCTAGGTCCATAAAGTCCATCAAGTAACAAGTATCGACGAATACTTCTACCCAATTTTAAAGAATGGAATTTAACTTTATAAGGTGTGTAAAAATAATCCACTCTTCGAAATGTGCCAACACTGCTGAGTAACAGTATAGCTCACGTTAAATGACCTGGTAGAGGAGCCCATGCTAATTGATAGAGAAGCTCTGCCAGGTCATTTATCATGAGCTATAATTATGGTTATTTCACTATTTATCCCTTTTCAAAACAAGAACTGCTTTTGACGTCCCTTTTAGGAAATGCTTGCGAAAACATTGAGACAAAAGTAGAAAATGCTGACAACCAGTATTTTCTTCTATTATCTCAATATTTCGTATGCTATATTGTTCATAAAAAATCTATCCTTTTTTCTACTATATTTCATTGACTATATTTACTTCAAAATAATTCTAACACATTTGCTATACATTGGTGATGACAGAATGAAGATTTTCATTTTGACTTGTGGAAATTTAACTTACTGAGATAATGAATGTGAATCATAGTTTCCATAAAATAAAATGTGATCCAAAAGCTTTAAAATATGAAAGACTTTAAAACAGATCTTAAACATTTAACCCTTTCTTGAACTCTCTTAAAACAAAGTACATTCCCTCTTCGTTTATCTAAACTATGATGAATAGTATTTTGATGATTTAATCAATAGACCTCGGCTTTGGAGAGTACCCTTTCCTAAACAGTAAGATTTACATATCACTGCTTTTCTTTGAAAACCACGTATCTGCAGCTTAAAACAAGCTTGCTTATTTAACCAGACGACAAAATTATGGACTTTTCCAATTTGAAAGGTGTTGCAGACGACAATTTCAAGTGAGTGAAATTTAACATTTTTTGGTATTTTTACGTAGAAAACATTGTGGGAAATGAAGAAATTGCTTGTCACAAGCAATTTCTTCATTTTCCAAAACGTTTTCCAAAGTCATTATCTAAAAGGGTGTCAAAAGGCGTCAATGTGTAGTAATGGGTTAATTCCCTCTGGATTCTGCTTTCTATGAAACACACAAGTAACTAGAACTGTCGCAAAGCTGACGAATACCCCCCCCCCCCCCCCCCCCCCCCACTAGGGCCTTGTCACTGAAAAAGTGCTATCAAGCAAAATGTTCTTGACTTAGAGCATGGAAATGGATTTTAAACAAAGTCCAACTGTGACCTTGACCTTTGACCTTGGTGATCCCAAAACAATAGGGCACCTCCACTGGTCATGGGCAACAAATGTGTTAAGTTTCATGATCCTAGGTCAAACGGTTCTCAAGTTAGAACACGGAAACGAAATTGTAAATTTTGACTACTCCCGCCCTCATTAAAAACTTCAAAGTGGAATTACTCTGAAACTAATGACTGGATCAAAATGAAAATTGCAGGTGCACAACTTCATATGATAGGAAACATCCTGATAAAATTTCAGAAAAATTGGTCAAAAACTGTGAGAGGAGAAGAGGACACAAGATTATGTCCACCCCCCCCCCCCCCCTTAAAAACTTCAAAGTGGCATAACTCTGAAACTAATGACTGGATCAAGATGAAAATTGCAGGTGCACAACTTCATATGATAGGGAACATCCTGATAAAATTTCAGAAAAAATGGTCAAAAACTGTGGGAGGAGGAGAGGACTCAAGATTATGTCCACGGATGGACGGACAGACAACCTGATTCCAGTATACCCCCCATAACTTTGTTGTGGGGGGTATAATTACGTTGAATGTGTTGGCCATTGAGAAGCCAAGAAAAAACTTTGCTAGCGGAGATTGAATTATTAAGAAATTCTTGATCGTAAAGCCAATGATCTACCTCTCAACCATGGACACTATACAAAGCAGGTGTTGATGAGGGATATGGGCACAAAATAGGAGAGAAAAACTTTTGAGCATAAGGAGAAAATGATTATAATCAGTAAAATCTTCTTTTTCCTAAACATTTCCTCAAGCCTTTCAAGTACATCAAAACAAGGTCTTTTGGGGAACAGATTAAAATAATTGAAAGAAACATTTCATCTTTTACAATTCAACAGATAAATTGTATCAAAAATTTTAAAAAATAATCTCATAATTTGAAACAATAAAACCATTAGTATTGACAACAAATCTATATCAAAGGACAGGACAACTTTGAGTTAATTTACAAATCACAGACATTTCATTTTTTATAATGAATTTCCCTTACACAAAATTCATTAACCCATTACTGAACAGCGACTCCTTCACAAGAAAGGGCTTGGGAAAACATTGTGAAAAATGAAGAAATTGCTTGTGACAAGCAATTTCTTCATTTCCCACAAAGTTTTCTACCCCAAAAGACAGAAAAAGTTTAAATTCCATTCAATTGAAACTGTCGTCTGCAACTTTTTTCAATTTGGAGCTGGACAAAATTTTGCTGTCTGGTAAAAAAATGGGGCTTATTCCATCACCAGATGAGATGATACCAAAAAGTATCAACAACATAGAGTTTAACCCATTACCAAACGGCATAATTTTAGACTGGTCCAAAATCCAAAGATAACACAGACGACAATTTCAAATGAATGGAATTTTGCATTTTTTGTCTTTTTACGTAGAAAACATTATCTAGTGGGGAGTCAAAAGGAGTCACTGTGTGGTAATTGGGTAAAATAATAAGTGAAATATTGCGTTTTACAAAATCTTTATGTTCTGCTCTGTCTTCAATAGGAAACTTGTATCATACAGCTAAGAACATGTTAGTGGGAAAAGGAGAACATGTTGGTAATCATCATTCATTCCTTTTCCCTCAATGATTTGTGAAGCTTTCCCTAAATAGTACATCAAAACAAGTGATAGGTTGCCCTAAGCTTTCATAACATAACAGCATAACATAACATACTATTAAAAGCATTAAACATGAAAATATATTTGAGCCAGGATCTGGAAAAACGTCCCTTAAGGCTTTTGAGCCCAACATAGATCAAGATCAGCCTGTGCAAACACACAGTCTGATCAGGATCCACATTGTTCTCTAATAGCTTCTTCGTGACCTGTAATAACTTAAAGAGAGCAGCAAGGATGCTTATCGACTGCATTTGAGAACAGGCTGATCTTGAAACTCATATTTTAAAAATGCTATAATGGACTTTTTTTTCCAGATCCTGGCTCATTTGTAGTCTTAACAAAAGAATATGGTGGAGACAAAAATTACATAGATAATTGACATGAAATGAGCCAGAATTTGGAGAAACAGTCCTAAAGCCTTTCTGAAATGGCAATATTTTAGACTGGTCCCAATTCAAAGATGTTGCAAACAATAATTTCAAGTTAATAAAATCTTACAATTTTGGTATTTCTGGGTGGGAAATGAAGAATTACTGGTCAAGGCATTAACTTGTGGTGGCATCCAAAAGCGTATCTGTATGGGAGGGAATTATGTGACGCAACAACTGCACATTCTGTTGCTATCTGACCATATTGAAAACATTTAACCCTTTCCCAAACAAGATCTGGTTTTGACGTCTCTAATAGAATTAGCTTGGGAAAACATTGAGGCAAAAGAAGAAACTGCTGATAACCAGCAGTTTCTCCTTTTGCCTCAATATTTTCTGTGCTTTCTTATGCACAAATTCTATCTGTAATAACACCCATTTTGTCATTGAATCAGCTGTCTAATTGGACCACCCTAAAATTTTGTTGTTTGGGAAAGGGTTAAAGCAGTGAAGGCGAGAAAACTTCAGTGATTTACTAGATGAGGTTGTCTGTTTAAAATCAAGTGACTAAAAAGTTATTGATAACCAACTAAAATTTTAGTTGGTCATCAATAACTGTTTTATAGCTGCATTTTACAGATATATCACATCAAGCAATTCCCAAATGTCTTTCCACCTTCTCTGTTTCAGACTGTTTTCAAATCGGTCACATATTTTAGGATTTTTGAAATTATTGTGATACATGATTTCACACCTTGTTAACTCTTTCGCTGCCAAATTTCCTGGAATTATGCTATTTCCAGTGCCAATTTTTTTTAAATTTCATAACAGGGCTTATCAGTTGATAACATAGTAAAATTATTATTTGATGAATTTTAACCTGAAACCCTCAGGAATGGTTGCACATAAACTATTTTCTTGAATAGCATAATTTTTATCAGGCAGTTTGATCAGATGACCCTGACCTTGACCTTGAATGACCTAATTAAGCTATTGTTTTGAAGTCGCCAAAAGGCGATATTGGCAGTCTCGTAATAGGTCGCCAAAAGGCGACATTGGCAGCGAAAGAGTTAAAGCTTTTGAAGCTGCCAGATACATGTATCTAGATCAGCTTAAGCCTAATTGTACTTGTAGGCTGAAAATGACTCATGACATTCTTTTTAACCCCTTCCCAAACAAGACCTTGTTTTGACGTCCCTTATTGAAAACATCCCGGAAAACATTGAAACAAAAGAAGAAAATGCTGATGACCAGCATTTTCTCCTTTTGTCTCAATATTTTCCGAGCTACTTTGTACACACATTATCATTCATGAACATCAATTTTGTTGCCTGTACGACTTTTCAATCAGGACCATGTAGTCCCAATTTTTGCCGTGTGGGAAAGTGTGTTTAACCCTTTCCCAAACAGCAAAATTTTAGGGTAATCCACTTTAAAAACTGCCAAAAATGATGAAATGGAAGTTATTAAAGATAGAATTTGTGTAAAATATGGCATAGAAAATATTGAGACAAAAGGAGAAACTGCTGGTTATCAGCAGTTTCTTCTTTTGTCTCAATGTTTTCCCAAGCCTTTTTTATTAGGAACGTCAAAACCAGGTCTTGTTTGGGAAAGGGTTAAGCATGTTTCACTTCATAAAGAACATTCTGAATCTAGGTCAGACTATGTCACTGGTGGTGAACTAAAACAATTTTTGCTACAACAAGGTATACAGTGGCGGATCCAGAGGGGGTTCGGGGGGTTCAAACGAACTCCCTCTGAAGCCTAATTCTTTCATTTTCATGCAGAAATTTAGTTAAAATTGTAATAAATAGGAAAACGAACCCCCTAATTGTAAATTTGAATCCCCGCTTTCAGAAATCCTGGATCCGCCACTGGTATAGATATTTTGTGTTTAAATGTGAGTTTATAGATTCCTTTTCTAATGACAATGAACTTGTTCTAAAAACAGACCGGGTTTACCGTTTTGTATTGACAAACTGTCTGTGTTGTTATAAAATCTCGTAACTACGGCTTCGACAAAGCCGTAGTTACGATATTTTATAACAACACCGATGGAATACATCGATTGCGAAAAAAAAGCACCTCGCTTTGGCCGAGTTCCCCACCAGTGTATATGCATAAGCAGGCTGATCTGTATCTATGTTAGTCTAAAGTGTTGTTAGGGTAATTTTTACAGATCCTGGCTCAAGTCTTAAAAACAATTACACTGAACTTTTACACTTAAAACAATGACTGGTTTTTAAAATGTTAATACTGAAAATTTCATCAGATGGCAAAGTACAATGATTAACATTTGAATATTCTTGGATCATCATTTCTCAAGATCCCTTGAACGTATTACAGTAACCGCCATGGGAGAATTTCTCCCATATGAATCTGCAAGCATAACAACGGAAGAAGACCTAACAACTATTTAAGGCTACGCCAGAAAATTATTTGAAGCAAACAACGTTCAGAAATCAATTATATCGTCATAAATGTGATAAAATTTTATCAGATGAACAGTTGACGCGATTTGCTGATTATTTACAATATATTTCACTTGAATTATAACATTTTCAAAAAGGATGCTTTGTTCTTATGACATCATTTACCCGCAATTATTTCACGTTCAATATCATATTATGGCGGTCTCTGTATTACGCTCAAGATCATGTTGTAAACGGTTTTTCGTTGCAAACAGTCTCGAGAGTTGTGATTGCAATGATTATATAACCCATTCCCAAACATGACCTGGTATTGACATTCCTAACTTAGACAGCTTTTAAAAGCACTGAAAGAAATGAAAAAAGTGCTGGTTATCGGAATTTTCTCCCTTTTTTTTCAGTTTTTTTTTCATGCTGAGACACACCTATTTTCAACATCTAGTATCATTAATTTTGTTGTCTGCATTACCTTAGATCTGAGCCCAGCCTAAAATTCTGTTGTTTCCCAAATGGCAAAAATTTAGGTTTTTCCAAATTTAAAGATTCTGGAGAAGACAATTTCAAGTGAATAAAATTTAAAAATTTGGATAGAAAACATTGTGGGAAATGAAGAAACTACTTGTCAAAAGCAATTTCTTCATTTTCTACAACATTTTCCCAATCCTTTATCTTGTGGGGTGTGTAAAGATGTCATTATTTGGGATTGGGTTTAGAAGATTTCCACAAACAAGTTAGATTTCAAAACTATAAGCACCATCTCCCATTTCTCGCTCCGGCAACAAAGCAATCTCAACAGAGTCCATACTCGATTCAGCAGGATGCATAGATATTTCAATACTGCTATTACTTGGGAGGGTTGCATCAAAACTATCACTTGATTCGCTGTTTTCTTTTACAGTCTTGTTTCTTTCATTATCTCTTCCAACTTCTTCAACATTAGATAATTGCCCATTTGTGATTGCAGGATTTTGTGTTCTTTCACCATGTATTGATACTTCAACACTAGTATCATCACTTAAATAAGTTGCATTTAAATTATCACTAGATTGACTGCTTTCTTTCTCACCAACATCTTTATGCTCAACAATATCTTTAAGGTTATCATTAATCACAGATCTCTCACTGGATAACTGTTCATTTGTTTCTCCTGATGCCTCCATTCCGTCAAAGTTCACAGATACTTCAAAACTGCTATTTTCACTTGCATCATTCAGCATATTGTTGTCATTATCACTGGAAGTTCTTTCACCTGCAGTCTCTGAATGATCTGTTTCTCTTTCATCACTTTCAAATACAGGTTTATTTTGAGTTCTTCCACTAGACTCATCTTCAGATATTTCCTTATGTTTGTCCATATCATCAGCATCATTAACAGTTTTCAACTCAGTGTTTGCAGATGCACCATCGGGTACATTTCTTGTTGCACTTTTAACAGGAGATTTTCTACCAGTAGCAGTTTCAACAGGAGAATTTACACTATTTACAGTTTTCAAAGCTGTGTTTTCACTACTTGCAGTTTCGACCAGAGTATTTCCACTACCCCCAGTTTCCTTTAGGTATGTAAGCTCATGATTGTCTGATGCATCTCTGTGTGCCAGACCTTCAGGCCCTGACCCACTTGGCGGACCTCCAACCATGGCATCTCCTTCCATTCCACCGCTTGTATGTGACATCTCAAAATCATTAACTCGGCTGTCTGTACTTTGGTTGTACAGTATGGGGTATGATGGAATACTGTCATCACCACTTGTGATAGAGTCATCTACTTCCTCTCGTTTGATTGGTGCTGAAATATTAAAAAGAGCTACAGATAAGAGGGAGAAAAGGCTTTTTAGCACACAATATCATTGCTTTTCAACAAAAACCTTGTAACTGCAGCTTGTTTTAAGCTGCAGTTACAAGTTTTTTTGTTGAAAAGCCGCAATATTTAGTTAATTGTTAATCAAACCCTATGTTGAGGGAACTCATTAGAATCTTATCCATGAGACGATTCATATTGGAACCCACAACAAAGGGTCACACTTGAATGTGACATCTCGGCTACTGTTTGAACTTTGGCAGCCCAGTATGACGTAAGATGATGCAACACTGTCATCACCACTTGTGATAGAGCCATCTGCTTCATATGGTTTGAAAGGTACTGAAATATGATTACTCAGAGCTAAAGATAAGAGGGGGTAAAGGCTTTTCAAAATGAGTAACCATAACGTAGGGTCACATTTGACTGTTTTGAACTTTGGTAGTCAAATATCATGTAAGATGATGCAATACTATCATCACCACTTGTGGTAGTCATCTGCTTCATTCCGTATGATTGGTGCTGAAATATTAGACAGAGCTACAGATAAGAGGGGGAAAAGGCTTTTTAGCACACAATATCATTGCTTTTCAACAAAAACCTTGTAACTTCAGCTTGTTTTAAGCTGCAGATACAAGGTTTTTGTTGAAAAGCCACCATATTTCATTTATGGTTCATCAAACCTTCTGTTGTGGGTACTCATCTCATCAAGACAATTCATATGACAACGACAACGTATGGTCACACTTGTATGTTACATCTCAACAAAATCTCCATCCATACTGTCTATACTTTGGTCGTCCAGTATCATGAAAGATGATGCAATACTGATGTATCAACTTATGATAGATTCACCGGCTTTATATGGTTTGAAAGGTGCTGAAACATGATTATATAGAGCTACAGATAAGGGGAGGGCGGGGGGGGGGGGTGGGGGGGGGTAGTGGCTTTTCAAAATAAGTAACCACAACATAGGGTCACACTTGACTGTTTGTACTTTGGTAGTCCAATAAGTAAGATAATGCAATACTGATGTCTCCACTTGTGATAGAGTCACCTAGTTCATCTGGTTTGAAAGATGCTGAAATATGATTATACAGAGCTACATATAAATATAATTGGGGGTAAAGGCTTTTTAACCCATCAAATGACAGCCAAATCTTAGACTAGCCTAAAAACAAAGCTGTCTTATTAGCCCATGTGACATTTCAAATACACCTCTTGCTTTATCTAAAACAAATTTCAAATTAACGGAATTTAAAGTATTCTGGTCTTATTGGGTAGAAAACATTGTGGGAAATGAAGAAATTGCTTGTCACAAGCAATTTCTTCATTTTCCACAATGATTTCAAAAACCTCTAACTTTTAAGGAATCAAAAAGAGTCAAAGTGTGGGAATGGGTTAAAATACTATATTTATTGCTCATCAAACCATAATCATTGGAATAGTCTCTTTCATGGTTCTACTTTGCATACTTTTTGAAATGAAGATTAGGTTTTCGGGCAGAAAACATTGTGTAAATTAAGAAATTTTCACACGTAATTTCTTCATTTTCCACCATGTTTTCCAAAGTCTTCCTTTTCTTGGGTCTCGATGTGTGTTAATTTGGTTAACCCTTTCCCAAACTTGACCTGAAATTTTGTCCTTTTGGAAAAGGTTAAATATATATTTTCAAGTTTTTCACTTACCAACTGCAGCCATGGGCTTTTGTTTCTCTTTTGGAGCACCTGTTGATGAGAATAGCAACAGTACTGTTAGAAAATGTTGTAAATGAAGCTTAACCCTTTCCCAAACGACAAAATTTTAGGGTGGTCCAAATTCAAAGCTGCCATAAATGACAAAATGGATGTTATTAAAGATAGGATTTGTTTAAAATATGGCACAGAAAATATTGAGACAAAAGGAGAAACTGCTGGTTATCAGCAGTTTCTTCTTTTGTTTCAATGTTTTCCCAAGCCAATTCTATTAGGGACGTCAAAACCAGGTCTTGTTTGGGAAAGTGTTAAATAAGCTGTAGTTAAAGCCTTTTTTATTGTACCCAACAATAAAATCAAAATCTATCATAGGTCTTTCCCTATTCAATTTTTTATCAAAATTTGCTTAATTGGAATTCCAAGAAGTTCCCTTTAATATGATGGGTCACAAATACATGTACTTTAACAAAAGGGCATTTCAATTAACCTTTTCCCATTTTGTCTTTTGTGGCAGTTTTTGAAGTGGATCACCCTTAAATTTTGTCGTTTGGGAAAGGGTTAATGGAATCCAAACAAATCTTAAGGTTTGGAGGCTCTACATTTTTGTCTGTCTGTCTGTCCATGTGTCGTGAATTAACCCATTACTAAACCATTACCAAACGACAAAAATTTGGACCAGTTCGAATTGAAAGAAATTGCAGATGACATTACCAATTTGATGAAATTGTACATTTTGTTGTCTTTAAGGCTAGAAAACATTGTGTTTTCCAAAGCCATTATCTTGTGGGGAGTCAAAAAGAGTAACTGTGTGGTAATGGGTTAAACGGCAAAATTTTGGTTTGGTCCAAATTCAAAAACGTTTCAGATGACAATTTCAAGATGATGAACTGATAAATGTAGGCCTATTTAAATTTTCAAAACATTGTGAATAATGAAGAAATTGCTTGCCACAAGCAATTTCTTCATTTCCACAATGTTTTCCCACTCATTTTTCTTCAAAGGTGTCAAAAAGCGTCACTGTGAGGAAATGGGTTAAGTTGTCAAGACAATTTTTAGTTCATTCCCACATGGAGGGGCTAGTTCATGGTCTATTGTCTAGAAGTAAAGCATCATCTGTGGGACAAAGAGGTTCATTCCCCATAGAACAAAAAGTTCAGATGATCGCGTCATGATGATGGGAAGCCAGAAAGGTGTACATACCGTATAGCACTTTATTTCTGCGGGGACTTTATTTCTGCTATTTCTACAAGAGCTGTCTGAAGACAGCGCGCTCGACTTCTAAGTTGCTTAGTATAAAGGGGACATAACTCCAAATAGAGTGGTCCCAGGGTCATGGGCCCTAATAGTAAGGTAGAGGGTGTGATGGTGAATAAGTATTCCAAGTTTGGGTTGAATCCCTTTGATAGAATGGAAGTTATTGATGTTTGAAAAAACTTTAACCTTGGTTGCAACGCCGACGCCAACGCCCGGGTGACAGTATAAGCTCTCATTTTCTTCGAAAAGTCGGGCTAAAAATTGTACGTAAAATTAATGATCAGCATTTTCTCCTTTTGTTTTAATATTTCTGTAATATTTTTGAGCAGTATTGCGCGCAAATTCTAAAATTATCACAATACATTTTGTTGCTTGAAGTAGCTTTATTTGCACCAACCTGATTTTTTTTGTAATTTGGAGCAAGGGTTAACTAACCTTTAGCTTGTAAAGAAAGTTGAACATCAATATTTTGTCTGCTAAGTGACATCTTTCTTCATCTTTTCTATCATGAGTAACACCAGTGTCTTCAGTTGAATGGTCAACATCGTTGTATATCTGTTTAGGCATCCCTAACAAAACAACTTAGGAAAACATGGAGGTACAAGAAGAAAAAGCGGATAAACATCATTTTCTCCTTTTGTCTCAATATTTTCTGTTCCATAACACTCTCCAACTAAACCTATAGATCTTTTCAATATGCATCAGTCATTTGCAGCAGCTTTCAATTTTGGACTGTACTGAATTTTGCTGTTTGAGGAAAGAGATAACTTGTTTGAGGAAAGAGTTAACCCTTTCCCCAAAAAGACTTGGTTTTGACGTCCATAATACACATGTTTTGGGAAAACATTGAGACAAAAGAAGAAACTGCTGATAACCAGCAGTTTCTCCTTTTGTCTCAATATTTTCTGTGCTAAAATATACACAAATCCTTTGTTTATCCATAACCATTTTGTCGTTTGCAGCGGCTTTCAAATTGGACCATCCAAGATGTTTCCTATTCTGGAAAGGGTTAGCTTACCTGTAGCTTGTAAAGAATGTTGAACACCAATACTTTTGTCAACAAAGTGGCATCTTTCTTCACCTTTTCTGTTATGAGCAACACCAGTGTTTTCAGTTGGATGTTTAACATCGTTATGAATCTGTTTTGGAAATGTGTTTTCTTTCTGTTCTTTGCTTTGTTCCGTTAAGATGCTCTCTCCAAGGGTTGGAAAATTGATTGAAGTGTTATTTGTACTCTTTGAGTCAACTTTTGGACAAGCTAAATTTGCTTCAGTCGGTAAATTTGTGGCAGCATAACTTGAAAATTCTGTTGTTGTTCCAAATTCTGCTCTAGCTAACGAAGCTCCTTCAACCGTTATTGGATTCAGGTTTACTTTTGGCGTATTTGCAACAGCACCACTGTCAACCCTCCATCTTACACTATCAAATCTGTCATTGTAAAGAGATAAGCCTGTGTCCTTTCGTTGACTCAAATCTGTAGATCCTTCATCGTTGCTCAAATACCCTGATTCACTGGAGTCTTGTCTTTCTGAGGTCAATTTTTGTGTACTCTGAGTAAAGTTGTTGATGTCTTCTGCTGCAATGTCTTTGTCTGGTGCATCAGGCATCAATTGTTTTCTTTCTTCAGGGTTTTCTACCACTGCATTGTTGATCACCTCTGCCTCCGGCGGACCTGTAAGTAGTTGACATTCCTGTTGACTTAAAATATTGTTTGAAACAAATTGCCCATTTAAGAGACATTTTAATCAATTTTTTTCAAGTCAAATAACTTAAGTTCTATGCAATGGATTTAACCCAAAGTTAATACATATTTACTTACATCATATAGGATCATGGTCACAAAATATCATGTCAATTCATACAAAAATAAATGTTGTAGAGATACTTTCGTAAAGTTAGTACATCAAAAATAAGCAAAATCTAAGATTGACAAAAGGATGAATACAGAAAATCAACAAACTGATATACATGATAAATGATTTCAAAAATCTTCTGTCCTGAGTACATTGAGTGTACATGCAAAATTTCAATTTGATCTGATCTATAAAGAAAAAATTATGTAACTTCAAAGTAAAACTTTGCTTCTCATGTTAGTTTACCCCACCCACTTTGTTAGCCATTATCTCCAAAAGTAAGCCCTCATCCGATTTTCTACACACACATTAGAGATATTAACCCTTTCCCAAACAAGACCTGGTTTTGACGTCCCTAATAGAAAAGCCTTGGGAAAACATTGAAACAAAAGAAGAAACTGCTGATAAACAGCAGTTTCTTCTTTTGTCTCAATATTTTCTGTGCCATATTTTACACAAATCCTATCTTTAATAACATCCATTTTGTCATTAACGGCAGTTTTTGAAGTGGATCACCGTAAAATTTTGTTGTTTGGGAAAGGGTTAAGTAACCCTACCAATTCACAGAATTTAAAGAAAATCTAATTTTGGAACCCTTGTTGCAACCCATCCTTAGTCAGTTAACAACATAGTTGTTCACATTTCTTTAAACTGTGTCACATATACATTTGTACGCTTAGGAGCAAATAAGCCTTTCCCAAGCTATAAAATGTTTGACTTTTTCAATTTGAAGGTGGTGCAGATGACAATTTTAAATTGATAAAATTTTGAAAATCTTTATATTTTGGGTAAGAAAACATTGGGGAAATTGAAGAAATTGCTTGTCACATGCAATTTCTACATTTCTCACAATGTTTTCCAAAGCCTTAATTTTGTGGCGAGGCAAAAGGAGTCATTGTGTGGGATTTGGATACATACATTTGAGCCGGGATCTGGAAAAACGTCCCTTATAGCATTTTTAAACATTGAGTTTGAAGATCAGCCTGTTGTCAAATGCAGTCCAATATGCATCTATGCTGCTCTCTTTAAGTTACTACAGGTCACTAAGAAGCTATTAGAGAACAACATGGATCCTGATCAGACTGTGCGTATGCACAGGCTGATCTGGATCTATGTTGGGCTCAAAAGCCTTAAGAGACGTTTTTCCAAATCCTGGCTCATTTAGATAATCATCAAAATTGAACTTACAAAGTCGCTTTGCAATGCACCTTGGTTTCTTCTTTATGTATTTGAAGAGAAAAACAGCTCCACAGGACCCAAGTACAGTGACTATTATTCCAATTATCACTAGGACACTGTAAATAAACAAGAAAAGATTATATGATTAACCCATTACCAAATGACAAAATTTTGGTCTGTTCCAATTTGAAAGGTGTTGCAGACGACAATATTAAGTGCTTGGAATTTTACATGTTTAGGTGTTTTGTTTAGAAAACATCGTGGGAAATGAAGAAATTGCTTGTCACAAGCAATTTCTTCATTTTCCACAATGTTTTCCAAAGCATTTCTCTTTATGGGCGTCAAAAGGTGTCAATGTTTAGTAATGGGTTAAACATGGATAACTGCTAATCGAGCAAGACTGTATGTTGATGTCCCTAACAGAAAGATCTTTGGATAAAATTTAATTCATTGGGGTTTAATGCCGTTTGCAACTGCTATGGTCATAATGCAGCGGTTGGAGTACCTAACCATGGGTTCCTGGTATTTCTCGCACCAGTACCACCAGAATATCCATACCGAACCTCCAGCCACTCTCTTACATAGATGACTTACATCCATAGGTGAGAGACAAATGACATTTGTGAAAAGTCAGAATGGATACCGAGATCTGAGGGAGAATCATTCTGAGCAATTTTCAGGGTGATTGGGCAAAAAAAAAAAAGTGGCCTCTAGAGAGCACAAAAGTTTTTCTAAGATTTGAGTTAATGACCTAGGTTATGACCCCAGATGACCCAATTTCAAACTTTTTCGAGATTTCATAAAAAATCATTCGGACTAATTTTCAGGTTCATTGAGCAAAAAATGTGACCTCTAGAGAGCACACAAGGATATACTAAGATTTGTCTCCCTTAGATGACATTGTAGTGCTAAGAAATTGCTTCTTGTGAATGTCCATTTCATGTCAATTGTCCATATTACTTTTCATGAAAATCTGTCATGAGGTCTGGGAGGAGTTGTGCTCACAAGATATGTGAACAGACACACAGATAGACAGGGTACGTCCTTTAAACCCCCCTCAAACTTTCTTTCCAGTAGGTATTAAAAAGATTAGGAATTAGAAAACTATTTCAATACTTGCATTGTCATAATTGTCCACAGAAGGTTATCCTTTTCCTCATTGTTTTTCGTTGATTCTGAAGGTCTCCCTGTTCCTTCAATAAAAGATATGTAACATTTGTAAAAAATTGTTATTAGTAAACCAAAAATTTATCAATCAAAAAATGTGAAAATTTATCTCTGTTCTTGTCGTAAATGTAAACATTTATAAATCAATAAACTGTGTGGCAGCACCCATTTGAATTTAAGAATTTATACCCATATTTAAAACCCTTGTCCTGTTGACTTTAAATTTTGTTTAAAACAAATTGCCCATTAGCCCATACAGCTAAATTTTGGACTGTTCCAATTTGAAAGATATTGCTGATGACAATTTCAAGTTGATGAAAATTTAAGATTCTTTCTATTTTGGGTTAGAAAACAAGCTATTTCTTCATTCTTCATGATGTTTTCCCAAGCCTTTCTATAACAAGAGGACCATGATGGTCCTATATCGCTCACCTGAACCAAAATGATATAAACAACACTTTTCTTCAATTCAAAAAATATTTATGACTCTAAAACTGAAAACGAACTTATGGTCAATAACATTGTGAAAATCGAACTCATCCAAGATTTCATCGCGCCCAACATTGTGTCCAAGATTTGTCTTGTTTGATAAATAATTGTCGATTCTGGAGTATAAACAAGGTCGAAAAAAGCCGAAAACAGCTATTTTGTCAAATTCAAGGGCACTCTCGACTTTCTGGTCAGATCAGGCTGAAAATCAAACTCATACGAGATCTTATGATTTCCAACATTGTGTCCAAGATTTGTCTTGATTGGTCAATAATTGTAGATTCTAGAGTGTAAACAAGGTCTAAAGCAGCGGAAATCGGCAATTTGATCAAATTTAAGGGCACATAACTCTCATCTTTCTGGTCAGATCAGACTGAAAATCAAACTCATATGAGATCTTATAGTCTCCAACCTTGTGTCCAAGTTTTGGATTGATTGATCAATAATTGTAGATTCTAGAGTGTAAACATCGTCGAAAACAGCCAAAAATGACAATTTTGTCAAATTCAAGGGCAAGTAACTCTCGACTTTCTGATCAGATCAGACTGAAAATCATACTCATCCGGGATCTTATGGTCCAAAACATTGTGGCAAAGTTTTGTCTTGATTGATGAATAATTGTAGATTCTAGAGTGTAAACAAGGTCAAAAACAGCCGAAAATGGCAATTTTGTCAAATTCAAGGGCACATAACTCTCGTCTTTCTGGTCAGATCTTACTGAAAATCAAACTCATCCGAGATCTTATAGTCTACAATGTTATGTCCAAGATTTGTCTTGATTGATCAATAATTGTAGATGCTAGAGTGTAAACAATGTCAAAACTAAGTATTTTTCGCATTCAAGGGCAGATAACTCCTGACTTTCTGGTTCGATCTGACCCATAATCGAACTCATCCGAGATCTTATCACCATACATGTTTTGACCAAGTTTGGTCAAGATTGGCTTATATTTGTAGATGCTAGAGTGTAAACACGAAATTGTGGACGGACGGACGGACGGACAGACAGACGGACGGACAGACGGACGACGGACAAAAAGTGACCACAATAGCTCACCTTGAGCACTTCGTGCTCAGGTGAGCTAATGAGGGAGTTAAAGGCATCACTGTGCAGTAATGGGTTTACAGACATTTCAATCAATTTTTTATAGAATACCCGTAATGTGGCCATTTTGAGATTAATATAACATTGAATTTTTGCAAGCGTCATTGTTACATATCTGAACATATTCGGGCACGGTCTTAAACATTCGACGGTGGAAAGTTCTACCACCAAATGTTTTTGACGTCGCCCGAATAATTATGACGTCGCGCGAATCTCATTAGGGGTATACTACCTTAATTTTAGGTTTTTGCTGCAAGTAGGCAGTTTAGACTAATATCAGATTGCACATCTGTGCAGGCTGATTTTAGTCTACACTGATGCCTTATCATTAAAATAGTGAAGAGAAATTACTTATCAAACCATATTATCAGAGCAACAGACAAGAGGGGTTTTTAGCCTTTCAAAATTCATAATTGTATAAATACAAACAAGAGCTTCGGAGAGTGGCGCAAATATGCCCGAGAGGGGCTTGTCAGTAAAATTGGCCATTTTTTCAAATCAAGGGCAGATAATTCAAACATGAAAAGTTATCAAAATTTTGACAAGACACCATAGAGATTCATTGTGGCTAGTTTAGTTTAGTTTAGTTATCTAAATTCCGTAGGCAGCGTGCACAACTAGACACCACGGAGATTCATTGTGGCAGGTTTGATCAAATTCTGATCAAAACTGTAGGAGGTGTTGCGCACACAAGAAAATGGTCATTTCTTAATTCAAGGGCAGATAATTCAAGAACAAAGAGTTATCTGAATTCTGTAAGCGGTGTGCACAACTAGACACCATGGAGATTCATTGTGGCAATTTTGATCAAATTCCGATCAAACAGTAGGAGGAGTTGCCCACACAAGAAATTGCTAACGGACGGAGAGACAGATGGACAGACCGACGAGCGGGGCGGTAACATAATACGACCCTTGGGGCGTTTAACCCTTTCCCAAACAAGACCTGGTTTTGACGTCCCTTATAGAAAAGGCTGGGAAAACATTGAGACAAAAGAAGAAACTGCTGATAACCAGCAGTTTCTCCTTTTGTCTCAACATTTTCTATGCCATATTTTACACAAATTCTATCTTTTATAACTTCCATTTTATCATTTGTGGCAGTTTTTGAATTGGATCACCCTAACATTTTGTCGTTTGGGAAAGGGTTAATAAAAAAGTGTACTTGTAAATAACTTTAACTGTATTACTAAAATATTGCATTTTGAATGGCCTTCACTCTCTCCAACATGTATCTTTAGCTCCACCTTACCATTAGTTGTCCTTGTTATAGGTCTAGTTGTTGTAGACTTTTCTGTTGTAGTTACTGGCATTGTCAAACCATGGCTGTTGACAGAAAGAAAAGTAATTATACTTTAACCCTCTCCTGAACAGCAAAAGTATGACCAGTTCAATTTGAAAGGAGCTGTAGATGACAAAGTTGTTGTTAATAAATATAGGATTTGTATATATGAGCCAGGATCTGGAAAAACGTCCCTTAAGGCTTTTGAGCCCAACATAGATCCAGATCAGCCTGTGCATACGCACAGTCTGATCAGGATCCATATTGTTCTCCAATAGCTTCTTCGTGACCTGTAGTTACTTATAGAGAGCAGCATTGATGCATATTGGACTCCATTTGACAACAGGCTGACCCTGAAACTCAATTTTGAAAAATGCTATAAGGGACGTTTTTCCAAATCCCGGCTCATATATATATTATAGTAGAGATAAAATCTAGATCTAGGTAAAAGTAGACAAGAGATGTTTGTAAAACATGTATACCATGGTCAATCCATCATGAAGTCATCTAACAATTGACCAAACGTCGACTGTCAATCAAAAACATTGATTAGCCAATGGACGATCAGAAAAATGTCATGCACCAATTGTTCTTCGTTGCACGTGTTATTGTATCGATTTATCGACTGATAATCAAAACAATCGACATGCCAATTTTGTGCTATCAATAGACTAGGTTTGCCGTTATGTTTTGAGAAACCGTCGGTGTTGTTATAAAATCTCGTAACTACGGCTTAAATCAAGCCGTAGTTACGAGATTTTATAAGAACACCTACGAAATACTATTTTGTTTGTCCGAATTTACGTCACGATTAACTGGATAAAATCGTTCCCTATGAACGATCACATCCCTTTGTTTGTCTTAAATTCTATGTTGGGCGGAGCGATCTATCGATTGGCGTTTGGTCAATTGAAGCAGTCCAATAGGAATATTTATCAAGTATGCAAATCAATCAATTGATTGGGATTTTATGCCTCTTTCAACTGCTACGATTGTTTCACAGTGGCTGGTGCACCTATCCATGGCTTCCTATCGTTTCTTAGACCAGTACTACCATACCATCCTTACAAAGCCTACAGATACTCTGCAACATAGCTTAACACACAAGGGTTATAAATTGGACACATCAATACTAGGGCCCGGTTTCCCTGATGATATTACAACCATGTGTTTGAGTAAACTGTCTAACAAAGACAACTTATTGCATGAGAAATCAGATAGGAATAATGACGTTTGTTGTTACACTACGCATAAAATAATAATACATTTGTTTGTAAAATAGGGCCGAGGTGTTTGAGAAAGGATGAAAATTGAACAACCTGAATGCAGTAAGATTGTATGTACATCGACTACAGCCTTTTGGTTTTAAAGCTGACTACAAAATGGATGTTGGTAATGATAGAGACAATAGGACCTAATTTTCTTCTTTTGCCTCAATATTCTCCAAAAGGATTTTTTCCCCTCCCCTAAACGACAAAATTTAAGGAAGATCCAATTTGATAGCTCCTGCAAACAACAAAATGGCTTTTGAAAAAGACAAGGTTTGTCTACAATATAGCACAGAAAATATTGAGGCAAAAGAAGATATTGCTGGTTATCAGCATTTTCTTCTTTTGCCTTAATGTTTTCTTTAGTGTTTTCCGTAAAGGATATCAAAATCCTGTCTTTAGAAAAGAGGATATCAAAATTGAAAACTTTACCTGAATGCAGTAAGATTGTATGTACATCGGCCACACCCTCGGTGGGTTTTATAACTGTAGGGAGGGCAAGCTTCACATTCTGTAAACAAAAAATGATTGATAAATTGACTGATTAATTAATTGATTAATTGGGGTTTAAAGTGCTACTTGAATGCACTAAGGTTGTATGTACATTGGCCACATCCTCGGTGTTTTAAAACTGTAGGGAGGACAGGCTTTACATTTTGTAAACAAAGATTGATTGGTTGATTGATTAATTCATTGATTAGTTAATTGATTGATTGGGGTTTGGCCCATTACCAGATGGCAAAATTTTAGACTATTCCTAATTCAAACGTGTTGTAGACAACAATTTCAAGTGCATGAAACATTCATTTCTTTGTTTGTTCAGGTGAAAAACATTGGAAATAAAGAAATTGCTCGTCACAAGCAATTTCTTCATTTTCCACAATATTTTCAAAAGCGTTTATCTTTTGACGCGTCAAAAGGCAGCGCTGTGCAGTAATGTTTAAAGCCTTTTATAACAGTATTTCAGCCTTTTAATGTGGCCATAGCACCAAAATATGGATTCATGTTGTGTGCATTTGAAAGCAGTTGCACAAACAAGAAATGTAGATGGAACAAGAGGGCCAGAATGGCCCTATATCGCTCACCTGAAAGAACTTTAAGACAAAGAGTCACCCAAGGAACATTTCTGCCAAGTGTGGTTCAAATTGGGCCAATGGTTGATTTTTAAAGAATTTTCTTAGAATTTTTCTAAGTCTGATAAGTCACGCCCTGCCACACCCACTTTTTCAGATGAAACAAAAATTCAGATTTTTTTTTTAAAGAGTCACCAAAGGAACATTTCTGCTAAGTTTGGTTCAAATTGGGCCAATGGTTGATTTTTAAAGAATTTTCTTAGGATTTCTCTAAGTCTGATTAGCCCCGCCATGCCACACCCACATTTTTTGACGAATCAAAAATCCGCAAACAAATTTTGAGAAGGGTCACCCAAGGAACATTCCTGCCAAATTTGGTTCTAATTGGCCCGATGGTTAAGGAGAAGAAGATTTTTGAAGAATTTTTTAACAATTTCTCTTGGTTAGATAAGCCCCGCCCTGCCACACCCACATTTTTTGACGAAACTATAAATTTATGAACAAATGTTGAAAAGGGTCACTCAAGGAACAATTCTGCAAAGTTTGGTTCAAATTGGCCCATTGGTTGATTTTTAAAGAATTTTCTTAGGGTTTCTCTAAGGCCGAAAAGCCCCTTCCTCCCTGCCACGCCCTCATTTTTTTTTACAAATGTAAAAATTTGTGAATCAATTTTGAAAAGAGAGACTCAAAGAACATTCCTGCAAAGTCTGCTTCAAATTGGCCCAATGGTTAATTTTTAAAGAATTTTCTTATGATTTCTTTAAGTCTGATAAGCCCCTTTCTCAATGCCACAGCCACAATTTTTTACAAATGAAAATATTAGTGAACAAATTTTAAAAAGAATGGCTTAAGGCACATCCCTACAAAGTCTGGTTCAAATTGGCCCAATGGTTGATTTTTAAAGAATTTTCTTATGATTTCTCTAAGTCTGATAAGCCCCTTTCTCCCTGCCACGGCCACGTTTTTTGACGAATCAAAAATCTGCGAACAAATTTTGAGAAGGGTCACTCAAGGAACAATTCTGCCAAGTTTGGTTCAAATTGGCCCAATGGTTGATTTTTAAAGAATTTTCTTATAATTTCTCTAAGTCTGATAAGCCCCTTTCTCCCTGCCACGGCCACGTTTTTTGATGAATCAAAAATCTGAGAACAGGTTTTGAGAAGGGTCACTCAAGGAACAATTCTGCCAAGTTTGGTTCAAATTGGAACAATGGTTGATTTTTAAAGAATTTTCTTAGGATTTCTCTAAGTGCGACAAGCCCCGCCCTGCCACGCCCACATATTTTGACGAATCAAAAATCCACGAACAAGTTTTGAGAAGGGTCACTCAAGGAACATTCCTGCCAAGTTTGGTCAAAATTGGCCTGTTAGTTTTGGAGAAGAAGATGTTTGAAGAAATTGTTGACGGACGGACAGACGGACAGACGGACGGTGAGTGACCACAATAGCTCCCCTCGAGCACTTCGTGCTCAGGTGAGCTAAAAATCAAGGTCAAATTATCTACCCTAGATGAGCTCAGAGAACAAAGAAATTGCTTCATGCCCATATCCATGTCAGGTTGATCATTCATGTAAATTTTCATCAAAATGTGTGCAACTGTTTGGGAGGAGTTGTGCTCAAGAGAAATGTAGACAGATTTATCAGAGTAAAATTTTCTCCCTTAGACAAACTTGAAAAGCTAAGAAATTTTTTCAAGCACATTCCAATGTCATGTTGATCTTTCATGTGGAATTTCATCAAAATCCATCCAGCCTTTTGAGAAAATTGTAAGAAAAATGTGGATGGATTGCCAGACAGAAAGAACAATTCCTAAGTACTGCCTCCGAACTATGTTGGGGGGGGGGGTGCGGTAGCAATAATAAGATTTTTTTCTTCAACATCCAGAACAAAGAATAATAATAGGGTGTATAGCCTCTCTTAATTTGTTATTTCAAATCAAAACCCTATGTTGTGTATATTCACAAAATAAGGTTCGATAAAAAAGAAATGAAGTATGAAGTACCACATTTTGGAAAGTACAAAACCCATGTTATCTGTAGCATTGGGACTATTGGTATCCTTGTTCAACAATTGGCCTCCAAACTTCATGGGGGGGTACATGTATAATAAGGTTAAGCCTCTCCCAAACCAGACCTAGTTTTGACATTCCTCAAATAGAAAAGGTTCGGGAAAACATTGAGGCAAAAGGTGAAAATGCTGGTCACCAGCATTTTCACCTTTTGCCTAAATATTTTTGGTGCTGTATTTTACACAAATCCCATCTTTATTAGCATCATTTTTGTCATCTGCAGCAGCTTCCAATCAAGTTGGCCTCTAATTTTTGCCATTTGGGAATGGGACAATAGGTTAAGGTGATACGATTCCTTTCTTGGACTTCCTTACTTTTAGTTTTCTTGTTTAGCCATTGGTTAACCTCACACGGGTCCACCATTCCACAGGCACATGGATTGCCGACATAACAATCTTCTGTCCGGCATTCACAAAACATGGCACAATTCTTTGGCTGGGTTGGGGATATTTTATGGTCCTCTGAAAAATAAGGTGAAAACTACAATAAGTTCAATATGCATTATTAAAATAGGTTTTCTATCAGAATATAAAGGTTGATAAATGACTAACTTATTACCAGACGACAAAATATTAGAATGGACCAAACTCAAAGGTGTTGCAGACCATAAATTTTCTTCTCCTCCGCCATTTTTTTAAAAAGTTTTTATTTGCAAAAGGTATTGTTTGGTTAAGGTTTGATAATAAAAATTCTCACCAAAGGCTTCAAATAAGTAGGGGTGAAGGCATTCTAACTTTGTTATTTCAATTTTAAACCCTATGTTTTGGGTACTCCATGAGACAATTCAAATGAGTACCCACAACATAGGGTTTATTGAACAATAAATGAATTATTGCATTTCAACAAGCTGTCATCCCTTATTATTTTGGCGCTTTTCATCAAAAAATCTCATAACTGCAGCTTAAAACAAGCTCGAGTTACTAGGTTTTCGCTGAAAAGCAGCGATATGTAGCTCTGCCTCACCTGGGGAACAGCCCAATCTTCTGTTGAAATAGGGATGTTTGAAACAAGAAGCCTCTTCCATGTTGAATGAAGAAATGTTGTTGACTTGTAAAAACCCTTGTAGACATTGGGCGCACACATCTTGGCCGAAGTTTATCTGGCATGTCTTGATCTCAAAACCTGAAGCAGAAAAAAACGACTTGTTCATTTATTCATCTTTTATACTAGGCACTGACATCTTTTTTTTTTTAATTTTTCTTTAGTTGAAAGAGCCTTGGTGGACATTTGACACATCTTGGCTGGAGTTTATTTTGCATATATTACAGCAAACCTGAAGCAGAGAAAAAAAATTGTTTGTTCATTCATCTGTTATGCCCTTATTAATGCATATAATCAAACGGCAAAAGTTTAGACTTGTCAAAACTCAAAGATGTTGCAGGCGACAATTTCAAGTGATGAAATTTTTGTTCATTAAAAAACATTGTGTGAAAATGAAGAAATGGCTTCTCACAAGCCATTTCTTCATTTTCGAAAATGTTTTGCAAAGCCTTTATCTTGTGGGGCGTCAAAATTAAAAGTGTCTATGTGTGGAAATGGGTTATTGCATTGTTTTTTACTTAAAATAGCAGTAACTGGTATTGAAGCAGCAAAAATTTTATTTTGTTGTTTGGGAAGGGTTAAGCAAACAAAAAAGGCAAATTGAAAGATACCTGTCTCCAATTGAAAAGATGTATGTCAGTGATAAAGAACCAACTGTGATCTAGTGTTTCATTTTAATTACTAGATAACAATAGAAATTATCTATGGCCTTGAGTAATACATTGTGAAATGCCTTTTTTCAGGCCTTTCCCATACCATACTCGCCTGGTTTTGGAATAGATAGGGTTTAGATTCGATATGACAAATTTAGAATTCCTTTACATCCTCTTATCTATGGCTCTGAAAGACTCTTGTTTGATATAATGCATTGTATTTGTGACAATATCATGATACAATATTACAGGACTTGATAAAATTTCTCAACTTCCTACTTTCATAAATCCACTTGACCCTTTCCAAAACAACAAAATTTGAAGCTTAACCCATTACCGGATGGAAAAATTTTGGATCTGTCCAAATTTTTCATCTTTTGGGATTGAAAACATTTTGGGAAATTCCACAATGTTTTCCAAAGCTATTTCTTTGAGGGTGTCAAAAGGCATCGCAATGTGGTAATGGATTAAAGTTTTACCCATTACCACACAAAGACACTTTATGACGCCCCACAAGATACAAGCTTTGGAAAACATAGTGGAAAATGAAGAAATTGCTCATGACAAGCAATGTCTTCATTTCCCATCATGTTTTCTACCCAAAAAGAACAATAAATATAAAATTATATTCACTTCAAATTGCCGTCTGCATCATCTTTAACCCATTACCACTCAGTGACTCTTTTTGACGCCTCACATGAAATTGCCTTTGGAAAACATCGCAGAAAATGAAGAAATTACTTGTGTCAAGCAATTTCTTCATTTCCCACAATGTTTTCTACCCAAAACAAAAACAAAATTTGAAAATTCATTCACTTGAAAGTGTCTTCTGCAACATATTAGAATTTTGACTGGTCAAAATTTTGTCGTTTGGTAATGGGTTAAATTTGGAACAGTCCAAAATTTGCCATCTGGTAATGGGTTAAACTATGCTGACAGACATAGAATATCCTATTGAGATCCAGGGAACAGGTTCATAAAAACATTAAGGATTAATTTCAAATTGGTCTTGTATTAACAAAATTATTTAAGATTTTCTGAAATTGTTGTGTCACATGATTATTCACAGTCTTACCAGATATAAAGCATTGTATTGATGACAATAGATTGTTTAACTGCTGCTACTTCAATACATTAACAGAGGACTTGATAACATTCCTCTACTTCCGCCTTTCATAAATCTACTTAACCCTTTCCCACATGACAAAATTTTAGGGTGATCCAATTTGAAAGCTGCTGCAGATGACAAAAATGATGATAGTAAAGACATGATATGTGTAAAATATGGCGCAGAAAATATTGAGACAAAAGGAGAAACTGCTGGTTATCAGCAGTTTCTTCTTTTGCCTAAATGTTTTCCCAAGCCATATCTATTAGGGACGTCCAAACCATGTCTTGTTTGGGGAAGGGTTAACCATTTCCCTAATGGAAAAAAATTAGGACTGTTCCATAAGAAAGCTGCTGTAGACTGCAAAATGAAAATTTAGATTCATCCCTTAATGATTTTTTATCCCTTTCCCAAATGGCAAAGTTTTAGTCTGGTCCAAATTGCAGAGGACAATTTCAGGTGAATGGAATTTCATTTAACTGTGATTTTTTGTGTAGAAATTATTGTGGGAAATGAAGTTATATATCAGCAATTTCTTTATTTTTCACGAAGCTTTTCGAAGCCTTTACCTTGTGGGGCTTTAAAATGTCTCAATGTGTGGTGATGGGTTATACAATTTTTACATAACTGCAGAAACAAATATTTGTATATTTGTCTATGCATCTTAACCCTTTCCCAAACAAGACCTGGTTTTCATGTCCCTTGACCTGGGAAAACATTGAGCCAAAGAAGAAATTGCTGATAATCAGCATTATCTCCTTTTGTCTCAATGTTTTCTATGCTCTACTATTCACACATTTTACCGTTAGTAATACATGTACCCAGTTTTTTGTTCGCAGCAGCTTTCAAATTAGACTGCCCTACAATTTTGTGGTTTGGCAAAGGGTTAAAATCAGTTAGTCTAACCGATTATCAAATTTTCATTGGCTGGTACTCCAAAGTGCAGGAAGTAACTTAACACTTGCCCTTGTCAAGCTGACATTAAATTTTGTTTAATAAATGCCAATTTCAGAGACATTTCAATAAGTTTTGCTCAAGGTTTTGCCACAATAATTGAGTAGCAAGCAGGTAGTGTAGGCTAAGATCAGACTGCACATCTGTGCAGGCTGATCTTAGTATATATTGCCTGCCAAAGCTTTGATCACAATAGGACAATGACATAAACAGCATGGGAAGGGTTATATTTCCTTCTTCCTTTATAAGTTTTAATGCATTATTGCTGTTCCATACATATTACGGAGCCAAATACAATAGGTTTGCTCAAAAATAGAATTATAGAAATTAAGCTATTCAAATAAAATTGTTTGTAAAAAAAATACTATTTGATAAGTGTCAAAAGAGCTTCCTGTCAAAATATTATTTTGTAGGAAAAAAATACTTGCGGTTAATTGCCAAATTATGTACTTTGTACCTTATCCCTTTCTCAAACAAAACCTGCTTATGACAGCTCTTATAGAAAATATTTGGAAACAAGAGCTGTCACTGTAAGATGACAATGCCCCCGACACCGCTTTGATTTTAAATTATGGCCAATCTATGTTCAAGGTCAAGGTCATCCAGGGGTCAAGGTCACCAAAGTATGTGCCTACAGAAAGGTAATGTACCAAGGAATGTTGTGGTAAAGTATGAAGCGAATATGTTAAGTAATAAGGAAGTTATGGCCAATGTTAAAGTTTTTGGACGGAATGACAGACGGACGGACAGACAGACGGACGGACAAGTCAAATTTATGATGCCTCCCTATCGGGGGCATAAAAACATTCGGGCAAAAGAAGAAATTGCTAATAATCAGAGCTTTCTCCTTTTGCCTAAAGATTTTTAGTGAGCACTACAATGTTCAAAAGTTCCATTATTAATTACAACTATTTTGTCTTTCTCAGAAACTATAACACTTTTTGTTTCAGACAAAATTGCCCATTTAGGAGACTTTTTGATAACTTTATTCCAAATTTCTTCCGACAATAATTGAGCAGAAAGCAGGAAGTGTAGGCTAAGATCAGACTGCACATCTGTGCAGGCTGATCTTAGTCTGTACTGCCTACAAAAGCATAGAAAGCAATTACAAAGAGAATGTAAAACTGTTGTAACTGCAAATGAAATCCATGTACAAATTTACAAGTTACAATAGTTTTGCACAAACCAAAGATAATAATAATAATAATAATAATAATATTTCAAAGACGGAAGTGATTAGACAGCATTTTACGACCTACAAAATATTCCTAAATAAAGAAATTATCTCTAGCAACATAACTTTTTTTTAATATTTTACACTTAACGGTCTATTGGGGTTTTTTGTACATTTTTTCCTAATCTTTTTTTTTTTAATATTTTACACTTGTATTGGGTTTTTTGAGATTTTTGGCATGATTTATTCCTTACTGATAACTATTCAAAAGGGATTAATTGAACATCCTTTCTGAAGATTGATGGATTTAGGGGATGAAAATGTCCAAGGCATGAATAATCTTTTGAAAGTTTAAATGAATTCTGGTGCATACAATGGTTTTGCATTAAGGTAAGGCCCGGGTAATCAGTTATGGAACGAAATCTATATGGTGCGAATCGACGATTTTAAACAATTCTAAGACAATTTTAAAGGGAAATAATTTTCATTGCTCTCAAATTTTGAATTTTTTACTTTTGTTGGGGTTTTTTTGCCGATTCTTCATACAATTTAGAAACATTTTCACAAACATTGTTTTAACTATTCCCCGGAAATCTGAGCACGCCCAATTATTTCCGTTGTTACATAAACAGGCGATATGGCATCTAACGGTACTTTAAAAGTGCTCGGACTTACGGACGTCACAGAATAAGTCGAAATATAATGATTATACCGGAAGTGCATTACCCAGGCCTTACCTTAACACATTTCCCAATATTGACACTTTTTGACACCCTTCCTGATATATACATTGTTGTAAATGAAGAAATTGCTTGTGACAAGCAATTTCTTAATTTTCCACGATGCTTTCTAACCCAAAACGGAAATATTTTTTTACAATTCCATCAACTTGAAATTGTCGTCTGCAACACCTATCAAATTGGAATAGTACAAAATTTTACTATCTAGTAACGGGTTAGTGTAAAAATATTTTTTGTACATGAGATGGGATCTTGACCACACCGAATTCAGACTAAGACTGATCAGTATCTTTGATGGCCTCGAATGCCATTAGGGAAGCTTTTTTCCATGTTGCAGCTCTATAGTTCATACATGTACTAACAGTTTTGTATTTGCTCTGTTTGCTAATAGTCATAACTGAAAATCTAAAAACAGAAATCTTGTATAGCAACATACTTCTACTATCCATTTTATCTGTTATATAATATAGCTTTCTGGGTTTTTCCAAAGATAAACCCTATTCAAAATTTCTCATGATCTTGAAAGCCTCATAAAAAGGAAGCAGAATAAACTTTTTCCAAAACAATGGTGCCTTTTTAACCAAATACCAGACTGTCCGACAGCAAAATTTTGAACCTGTCTAAATTCAAAGACTTTCCAGACAACAATGTCAAGTGAAAGAAATTTGAGCATTTTTCCGTAGAAAAAATACTGGAAATGAAGAAATTGCTTGTCACAAGCAATTTCTTCATTTTCCACAAAAAATTCTTAAGCCTTTATCTTCTGGGGCATCAAAAAACATCAATGTCATGTGGTAACTTAACCCTTCCCCAAACAAGACCTGGTTTTAACGTACCCAATATAAAAGGCTTGGGAAAACATTGAGACAAAAGAAGAAACTGCTGATAACCAGCAATTTCTCCATTTGTCTCAATGTTTTCTGTGCTATATTATACACAACTTTTACCTTTTCCTACATTCATTTAGTCGTCTGCAGCAGCTTTGAAATTGGATCACCCAAAATTTTGTCGTTTGGGAAAGGGTTAAGGTGTTTAAGTCTTTAGAAGTGTTTTTTTGGACATAGATAAATGCAATGCACCACACAATGATGCGAACTCTGACTGTCCTTATGTTCTAACCCCTAGAATATCTAGCACAAGTCCCTTTAACCCTTTCGTTTGCAAGCGCGCTTTAAAGCGCGGTCAGGAACGCTTATACTGTTTAGGGGGGAATGGGCTTTTAAAAGCAATTTTTACGCTGTTAAAGTTATTATGACACCGGAAATATTGCGTAATACTGTTTTGTTCTCTTAAAATGTGAAGAAAAGCGCAGTTTTGGGGGTTTTATTAGCTGTAACGATGGCCAGGAGGGTTCAATATTCTGCAGAAGAGGTCCGGCGAATCATCATGTCAGTGCTGGACGATGATGATAGCGATTACACTGATTTTTTGGTGGTAAAAAGGTGATTTGAACATTAGAAATGTTTCGGAGACTTCGAATAGTGACCCTGATAGTGATTCCGATAACCCTAAACCGAATCCAGTCCCAAATCATAGGGGTGGGGGTGGTTGGGGGTCATGGGGCTAGAGGTCGAGATTTTGATGAGATGCAAATTTTCTATCAGTTACTCATCATATTGTTAAAGGAAATTGAATAACCTTTCCAATGATATATATGTTTATGGGTTTTCTGCAAGTAAAGTCTATCTATTATGCATTTGTATACATGAAGTGCTTGGAAATAGGGAAAAAGTAATTTCTGGGAAATAATTCTGCAAACGAAAGAATTAACAAATGAAAATGCTTGTACTCCATGTTTTCTTCCATATCATTAATATTTTCCACCTTATCAAAGAAAACATTAATTCTGGAAGTTTTATCAAAATTCTATCTGTAACACCTACAGTTTGGTGAGGCCAAAATTTTGATGACTTGGAAAGTAACAATACCCAAAGTATTGAATTTTCAAGAGAGCTAAATCCTTTCCCCAGACAAAACTTATAAAGCGAAAATTGATTGATTGATTGATTGGAGTTTACTCTGATTGGAGTCTAATTCAATTTAATTGACCAAACACCGACTGTCAACCAAAAACATCGATTAGTCAATGGACGATCAGAAAAATGTCATGCCCAAATTGTTCTTCGTTGCACATGTTATTTTATCGATTAACCAACTGGCAATCAAAACAATCGACATGCCAATGGCAAAGAATTTTGTGCTAACAATAGACTAGGTTAACCGTTATGTTTTGATAAACCGTCAGTATTGTTACAAAATCTTAAATCAAGCCGTAGTTACGAGATTTTAATTTATAACAACACCTACGAAATACTGTTTTGTTTGTCCGAATTTACACCACGATTAACTGGATAAATACGTTCCCTATTAACGGTCACATCCCCATTGTTTGTCTTAAATTCTATGTTGGGCGTAGCGATCTGTGGATTGGCATTTGGTCAATTACTCCATTTATTACCAGAAGGATTTTTGTAGATATTTCTTAAACTTGAATTGTGTTACAGATGACAATATTAAATTGATAATTTTAAGAATCTTTGCACTTTGAGTTAGAAGACATTGTGGACAATAAAGATATATTGCTGTTACAAGCAATTTCTTCATTCTCCACAGTGTTTTATCTAGCCCTTTCTTGTGCATTTTATCTGATGGGTGTCAAAAAGCATCACATCATGGGAATATTCTCTAATAGATTTGTCATCTGCAAATCATTTATTTGCAAAATAGAGTAGTTTTTCGGGGGTTTACCCGTCTTTTTCAATCTTCACATGTATGTCATTCTTTCAATGCACTTTCTTTTGTCAACAAAACCAGTTTTATTAAAATTTTGACAACATGACAAAAGCTATTGTAACTGTCTTTTTTCTGGTTTCATTTGCTGCTGTACTTTGTTTCAACAACCTTGTAACTACGGCTTTAAATAAGATGTAGTTATGGGTATGTTCAAAAATAATGAAGCAAGAAATTATTTTTTTGATGAATTTTAGATGCTAAAATAGGACAAAATCTTTGTTTGCATCATGAAAGAAAATGGTTCAAATTTGATAAATTACTAGGGCCGTGATGATAAGTGCAAACATAAATTCACAAATAAGGCTGTGCTTTAAACTTTTAGTTAAATTTTGTGAAAAAATTGACAGTATTTGGTACCTCATTGGAACCAAATAAATCATTCAATCAGTGTTTTTTCACTATTTCAAATAAAAATAGGTAATATTAAAAGCTTGCAATGCCAAAAAACATTGCATAGCTATAAACAAAATTGAAAAATTAAGAATTTTAACTTTTTTTATCTACTTTTTTTAAATGTGTACCTCTAAAAGTTTTGTTTATGTTTGTCTGGAGTGGAAAAGGATAAAAAAACTCAATGTTTACTAGAATTTATGATATTCCTAAAAGAAAGACCAAGTTTCGTCAATGTATGTCAAAAGTTGCTTCAGATATTGCTTGTTAAAAATGGTGCATAATGTGGATATATTTCGTACACTTGGGACAATTGATCAAGATAAGAACAATGACACATACACAAGCAACTATAACACACAAAATTAATATTATTTATACTTGGCATTATACTTGGCATTAAAAAGCCATGTTCCCATTTTCAAATTATGGCACTAGCACTTGTTCTAGGAAATCTTATAATTTATAACAAGAGCATCATGTTTTTTGAAATTTCAAAAATGTATTCATCTTTCACTAAAGCTGCAAACAGCAAAAAAGTGTAAATTTTAAAGTATTTACTCATCTTTATCCTTACAATGCTAAAACAATTAAACATGAGGAAATCTTAAAGTATTTTTCAGAATAATAAACCATGTTTGTACACTTGGGACATTTATGTATGGAAAGGCATAAAACACCCAATTTACAAATAAACATATTATCCTTTTGTGATTAAAAAATATCTCTAAAAATAATACTGATAGACTCACATATACATGGAAATGATGGAATAGTGCTTTTTAATTCACTTTTGAAACATCAGGATGTTTGAATCATATCATATGAATATCGACAAAAACAAATGTACAGATCATTCATGAAATAATTGCCTGACTGACTAATGAGCACCTTTGCTTAAAATCTGCTCTTTACTAAATAGCACTAACTGTACTATCTCTCTTTTCTTTTTTCTGACCCTTCTAAACCTCTTCCCTTGCTGTGCAACCTAGATTGTGTTCAGTGTGGTGGGGACCCATACTACAGGTTCTCTCTCAAATAATCACATGACCAAGACTAAATTTCACATTTTTTCTTTGACGTCACCTAAAACTCTTTTGTCCCTTAATAAGATATTCAATCAGCATCCATCCATAGATTTCAGTTTAAGCTATTTAACAGGAACTTGCATACAGTTCTTAAAGTAAATACAAAGCCATAATTCTCTGTACGCTTAAGCAAAAGGTGTATTGACCAAATACATGTCAATGTTCTCAACAAAGGAGGTTACATATAACATCTCTGAATTGATTCTTCTGAGCTTGATCCTTTGACCTGGAAAAGTTCTGATTGTTTGACAATCACAACAATGACTGTCATGGACTTGCAGTTACATGTACTATAATGTTTGTCAAATTGATTGTGGAATGCTATGTTAACTTGCTAAGACCCCTTTGGATTGTAGAGCGGTACACATATCTTTCATATTTTGCTTTTAAACATAGATTGTTTTAATAACTAGTTAGAACTGCTCATGTCAGACTATTCTTACAAGTATCCACAATCTGCTAAAACAAAAATATTGTTATTATTTTATGACTGAAAATTTCATTTTTCCAACTAAATAAATTCCACGTATACTTACATATGTATGTTTTTTTAATGTGAATAGGGTTTGAAAACATCTACATATTTCATTCTAAACAAAGATTGTGGTTCTATAAAACCAAACTGTAATAGCAGCTCTTAAATGTAAAATTTTTCTTAAATAATGATAATATCAATTGTTTTCACAGAAATTTGCAATTTTTGGAGCTAAAAAAGAAAATGCAATGACAAGTTTTTGTAACGATGCCGGATACTGATGTTTTTGTCCCAAGTGTACAACAGTTAATAACCTTTATCAGTATCATATAAATGCAAAATATTTATATATTCTGTTGTAAAATTGATGTAATTTGAGGGAGAGAATGTTGTTTTCTTTTATGGACACATTTTTTAGTCAAATATCGTTAATTTAAGATACTTCTGATTTATTTTACCTCTTACCTGAAATATCAGTACAAGATGTTTCAGCAATACAAATTATCAAGCAACCAGAAATGACAAATTCACTGTTTGATGTGTTATTTTGTTCATTTCTGTAAAATAGTTGAAAAATGTGTGCCTGAAGCTAATGTATTAAGAAATTAGAAGCTATCAATCAAATGTGACAAAATTCCGTACACTTGGGACAACACAAGATAACATCTTGGACAAAAAGTACAGGCCACTATGGCAAAAGGGTCTATTACAACTTGTTCTGAGTGACCATATTGTGAATTTAAAGGTATAAAACTTTAAATAAATCATTCATTGAAAAAAATATCTGAAATTTAAAGCAAAATGTACACTTGGGACAAATTCCGAGTGCATTAGGTATATACCTTATATTTATTGACTGTTTCAGATTATTACACTAAAACTTGGAAAACCTCGAAGAATAAACATGTGTCTGCTGAAATGTGCAAGTTGTTCTTGTACATATTCAATCACATTGTATTACTGCACCTTTATTTGTAAACAATGACAAAAATTATGGCATGAAAATGGCAAGCACCTCAATGCTTTGAAGCTGTATAACAAGAACACAAAATGTCGACAAACTTTGAAATTCCATTTTTCTGAACCTTAATATATCTGCCTACTTGATAAACAATGATAATTTAGTGAAATCCTTCACCTTAAAATATAGTGAAGGGTTGAAATTATGGCTTAAGTTAAAATGTCACGCAAAAACCGTACACTTGGGACATTTTTGGGGTGTTTTTTCGGAATATCTTTTTACCTAAGTGAGATATCACAACGAAACTTTGCACTCAGGTTTGCCCCATGGAAACACATCTTTTAGACTTAAAAGCAATTCTATAAAACCTCATGCTGAAGAAATATATGGATGTTTTACTTTTGCTTCATTATTTTTGAACATACCCTTATGAGGGTTTATTTTTAACAAAAACAACATATTGTTTTGAATTTTTCATCCTCAGTACAATCTTTGCTTTGACAAAGTATGTCATTTCCAAGCCTTTTCTATTTAACAGGATGTCAAACAAGGTTTTCTTAGTTAAGGTCAAACAAGGTCTTCTTAGTTAATCCATTAATGATAGAGGGCATTTTCTTGGGGGAATGAAAGTTCACAAGTTGAATTTTTTTGGCAGAAAAAGCTCTCAGAAAAAAACAAATAGCTTGTCGCAAGTAATTTCTTCATTTTTCCATGTCTTTTTTTCTGCCTTTTTTTTCAAATGGCGTCAAAAGTTTCAGTCGATACATGGTACTGGATTAAAGGGTTATAAAAAGCAATTTTACCTGGACTACACAAGACTGGTCTACAGCATAGTGTCTGTTTCCCATTCTTCTGTGGCAAATAACCGCGGGGGCATAACTCTTCAGTCGGTATTTTAGTGAATAAGGGTTTGCTGGATGTCCTGGTTGTAGCATTTGCCTCTTTATGGTGAGCATCAGGAAAAGGTAGTGCTCGCTTATCGTGGGGGGCAGCTAAAATGCATGTCACTGCACAGAGTTGACACTGCAAGAAAGATCAACAAACATGGCTTTGATATATATTACAACTGGTCCTTAACCCTTTCCCAAACAAAATCTGGTATTCACATATTTATAATAAATGGCTTGATAAAACATTGAGGCAAAAGAAGAAAATGCTGATAATCAGCATTTTCTCCTTTTGCCTAAATATTTTCTGTGTACATTTTACAATTCAGCATTAACTGTGGGGACATAATTCAGCGGTCGATATTTAAAGGGGCAAGGGTTTAGTGGATGTTCCTGCAGTAGCATAAATTTGCTTCTTAATGATGAGCATCAGGGATAGGCAGTGCTCGCTTGTCGTGAGGAGCAGCTAAAATGCATGTCACTGCACAGAGTTGAAACTGCAAGATGAAAAATATTTACATGGCTTTTATAAATACAAACATTCCTTCAACCATAACTAGACAATTTTTTTTTTACATGGCTTTGATATACAATCATTCCTTAACCCTTTTCCAAACAAGATCAGGTTTTGACATCCTTATGAAATATGGCTTGAGAAAACATTGAGGCAACAGAAGAAAATGCTGATTATCAGCACTTTCTTCAGCACTTTCTTCTTCTGCCTCTATAATTTCTGTGTACACTTTACAATTCAGCATTAACCATGGGGACATTACTCCTCAGTCTATATTTTAGAGGGCAAGGGTGGATGTTCTGGAAGACGCATTTGTCTCTTAATGGTGAGCATCAGGGATAGGCAAAGCTCGCTTGTCGTGAGGAGCAGCTAAAATGCAAGTCACTGCACAGAGTTGGCACTGCAAGATATATAAAGCAATATTACATGGCTTTGAATATATGAAGTTTGATACAACCTTTCCCAGGCCCGTAGGAACAAGGGAGGGGGGTTAAGCTCCTCCAAAGTTGGCCAAAAATACCGAATTTACTTATTTTACACTGAAAAAATAGGGAAAATCAAATTTCGCCCCCACCATTCAGACACAGTTGGGGCATTGGCCACCCCAATATGAAATTTCTTTCTACGGGCCTGATTCCTTAACCCTTTACCAGACGATAAAATTTTTTACTGCTTCAAAAACAAAGATGTTGCATAGTATCCCTGATAAAATTTTTGGATCGAACACAGTGTGCAGGGTTTTCCATGACGCACAAAACATGCGTCATTGTCGCAATTTTAAAACAAATGACCCCTTAGAAATTTACCTGAGGGTCATTAATGACGCAAGTTTTAAAATCTAGATTTTGGTATGATACTTGAGTCCTAGGGCATTTGACCCACAAAATAGTAGAAATGACCCCTAATTTTGAAGGCAAGGGGGTCACAATGACCCCCAAATTCTCATGCTCAGGGAAAACCCTGAGTGTGCATTATATTATATGGCTATTTGATATCCATCAATCAACTTGATTTCATACAATTCATTCAGTTTTCGAGACCAGATGTACATACTAAATACATTAGCGACTTTACCCATTACCAAACGACAAAAATTTGAGCTTGTCCAAATTGAAAAAAGTTGTAGACAACAATTTCAATGTGATGAAATTTTGAAATAGTATAACTTTTAGGGTAGAAAACATTTTTGGAAATGAAGAAATTTCTTGTCACAGTCAATTTCTGCATTTACCACCATGTTTTCTAAAGCCTTTCTCTTACAGGGTGTAAAAAGGCGTCACTATGCAGGAAGCATTGGAATGGGTTAAAGTTTCTATAGGCCTTTTATTTCTTTTGTTTTCGAGAAAAGGCAGTAACTTTTACCTTACTGCTACTCACTCTATACAGTAATCCAAATTTTCTCTTATGAAATTCACTCTTTGATATGTTGATGTCGCTCATTTAAATAAGAGCGCACTACCACTCAAAAACAAAGGAAAGTAGGTCATTGTAATCAATGGCTGTTCATGTGAGGGTTGTTGCAAGACATTTTATACCTATAAACCTTTAAAAATACTTTTTGTTCTTAAATTTTTCACCAGGCATGACAACAAATGGTCATATTGATCTGTATCATAAGGTGTTTTAAGGATATCGTTTAAGATCTGACGGTGAACAAAGCACCACAACTTGTGTCGAACTTTCCGTTGTTATTGAGTGGTAGTGCGCTCTGGTGTAAATGAGCGATATCAACATATCAAAGAGCGAATTTCATCAGAGAAAACTTGGATTATCTATACAGCTGTGTAGACTAGGGCTGAAAACTAAGTGTTTTACCCAAAGACACACTTTACTGGAGTGGGACTCGAACTTGCAACCATCGGGTTTACAAGTCAAGTGCGCTTACCACTGCATCATTCCAGCTGTCAAAATTTTGAATGATGGATCGAGAGAGGGAGAAAGAGAAAGAAAGTTGTAACACATTGAACAGAATAAGGTTGAGAAAATGTTAAAAAATTGTGTTAACCCATTACCATACATTGTCACCTTTTGACGCCCTGCAAGATAAAAGGCCTTGGAAAACATTGTGGAAAATGAAGAAATTGTGACAAGCAATTTCATCATTTCCCACAATGCTTTCTATCCATAAGTCCAGAAATTTTTTAATTCCATAAGCTAGAAATTGTCGTATGCAGCATCTTTCAAATTGGAACAATCCAAAATTTTGTCGTCTGGTAATGGGTTTAAAACAGGTTGACAAGATTTTCTGATTTGGCAATATTGCCCAATCGGGCAATTTTGCCTGATCAGGCAAAAAAGAAATGAAAAGAAAAGAGCAAAAATTCAAATTGTGCCGCGTTGAAATGTTTCGTTGTCGAGTGACTAAACATTTTTGGCATATGGGTTAGACATCAGGTCACGCATCCCCAAATAAAATTCAAATCAAGGTGGTCTATCTTCATTCCCACAGACTCATTTCCAGGGGTCTCATTTGCCAAAATTTGGGGCCGTTAATCGGCCCCATTCCCAATGGCAAAAAGTATCTTTTTTTCCCAATTCTCTGGTGAAAATTCCCAATTAGGACACCGAATGCCCCATGTTAAAACCTAATCTTCATTTACAAACATTTTGAAGACATTTTTAGAGTAGATTCCTAAACAAGAGTATGTACAAATGCATTTTACATCACTACAGTCTAATTAATCCGAGTCTTCTCTGACGTAAATACGCTCTTTGATATTATGATTTTTCGCTATTTACATCAGAGATAATTGCATATCGAAAACATCAAGAAGTTCGCAACTCGATGTTGCGCATCGTTCACCGTCCGATCTTAAACGCTATCCGTAAAAGGCCTGATGATATCGATCAATGAACCATTTATTGTCATGGCTGCTGAAAAAAATACGACCAAAAAGTATTTCCAAAAGGTTTATAGGCAATGTTTTGCAACAACCCTCACCTGAGCAGCCTTTGTTTACCATGACCTTCCATTTAAAACCACGTGATCAACGCGAAATCTCGCACATGGAATGCGGGTTTTCCCAGATTATGACGTAACGGTAGAATTTGAAAGAAAAAAGAAATAAGATTATTTTATTTTTCAAATTGACGGCCCTTCTGAAATAATATAACAATAACGAGTTTAAAAAAACTGATAACATGAATAAATAAATAAATGAAATATATCAGAAACGTCCGGCAAACGTTTTAAAGCTAGTATTCGCACCAATAATGTTTGCTACTATGTTGGGTCAATTCCATAACTTATGAGCATGGAGAACGAAATAAACGGAATTTCTCAGGAAAAGCAATACCATTCAAGTTGCAAGCTGAACAGATCGACATAAATTGATTTCCACAACAAGAACACTCCATAATTTCTGAACAAAGGCGGTCACGTGACTTGAGAAAAATTCGTAATCAAAGGCGATCATGTGATAGTCACGTGGCGGTAAATTCCGCTCTATTTTTGAACGAGACCTGGTCACGTGATCTGCAATAACAATGGCGACGAAATGGAGTGGAAATAGGGGGTTGTTGAGTTTCGAAAGGTTATACTCTTCCAGCAGGCCGATTTGAAATGAAATTTTTGGTCAGGTATGACAAAAAATGATTTATTGATCTATACCCTACAGTGTTTTGCCGAGTGATTGGATATGATACACAAAAACAAAGCTTCGCTACTTGTACCAAACTTTCCGCTGTTTTCGATATGCAATTATCTCTGATGTAAATAGCGAAAAATCATAATATCAAAGAGCGTATTTACGTCAGAGAAGACTCGGATTACAGTCTAATTTGCAGCTGAAACTGAGTGACAGTATGAATACAAACTTGTTTTAGTTTTTCCCAATTCAGGTAAAAACGTCGCTATTTTTCCCGATTTCACTGGCCCCTGGCCCCAAACGAAAATTGGTAGCAAGACCCCTGCATTTCAGTCTCTCTGCGTCATTGGAATGAATAGGGAATTCAACAAAACAAAAGCAAATAAGCTTACATTTCACATGACCATCATATTATCAGCACAAACATTTTCTTGCACCATAATTAGACATTTCCCTCTTTGCTTTTAATTTTGCATAATATTAGGCAAGATTGCACAATCAGGAAATCTCAACAACCTGAGAAAGGAAAAGACAGTCTTGTCCAATTGAGCTGTAGATTGAGAAAGTTTTCTACTTACCAAAACTACAATTATCCAAATGCCAATCATTTTCATTCAACTAATTGGAAGACGGAAGCAACTTGCTAAAATCTTCAGACTTCAGAAAATGTTAGAAAAAGCGAGTTCAGAGAGTGCACTTTTCAAAGCCAGGGGTCATGACACGTCCAAAGATCTAGCTATCCAGAAACAGCACATCAACCAGACACTTCCACACAAACGCCCGTTCATGATGAAAATGCATGACATTGTCTGCCTGCCTAAATAAAGGCAACAATCTACATTCATAAATCTGTGTCAAGGCTGAAATTACTTCCGGTTCGGATGTTTATAGACTGGAAGGGTATTTGTTTTCCAATTTTAGACTGGGACTTAAAAATGCGTTGATGGGCCCAACATTCCTTCGTTCGGTCGGTCGGTCGTTCTGAGGTTCTTGCAATCAATGAATCAGTCAATCAGTCAATCAATCAATCAATCAATCAATCAATCAATCAATCAATCAATCAATCAATCAATCAATCAATCAATCAATCAATCAATCAATCAATCAATTAATCAATCAATCAATCAATCAATCAATCAATCAATCAATCAATCAATCAATCAATCAATCAATCAAAAGATGTGTGAACACGTTTGATCATAAATATAAAAGCCATATTAATCCGGTTCAAAACTTTTCGGGGGAAAAATAATGACTTGTATAATGTCTATTGAACAGGGTAAAACCAAGGAGTTTGATGACTTAGCCTAACTCCTTGGTAAAACTACAAGCCACATTCCATCGACGACGAGAAAGATAAATCTTGTAAAATAACGTCATTTTTTAGAGAGGGTTGTGCAGTATGAAGAGATAGATAGATAGATAGAGATCTACTAGGTTTTTGTTGAAAAGCATCGATATCATAAGTTCGTTTATGACATCGCACGTGATAGCTGCGTGTTTTGTTTTAGAATCATTTTTTTCTCCCTCTTTTTTCTTTTCTTTTTTACTTGTGTGACCCGTCACACGTTAAGGGACATTATCGGAAATGTGAAATGCATCGATCCCAGATTGGGATCGACACTTTTCAATCTAGACAAGGTAATTTTCTTGGTCTAGATTGTTTCTCCCATCTTACTAAATCTAGATCATTATAGATCTATTTTCATATATATATTTGACATCTGGTAGTCATCTGACCCGTTTCTCAAAATATCGCAGCTTTTTAACGAAAACCTCGTAACTGCAGATTGTTTTTAGGCCAGGAAATCCCTCTCAAGGGATTTCTAGCCTATAGGTATCAAAAGCTAAATTTGACGGACTACTTTCAGAAAACTGGCGACCGATGTGTCCACTCTTTGCCACTGAGTCCGCTAAAACAACTAGTTTTCCAAGTGTAGACAGAGAATGCTTATCACACGGTCCGAATGCTCCGAATGCTTTCCTTTCATCAAAGTTGTCATCAGCAAATGCAATTTAAGGTACAATTACCCTTTAATAATAAACAAGTGTGTGTCTTCTCTCATATTACAGACATAAATTACTGCGTCTGATACAGTTGGTGTCACTCCACAAATAAATGTGATTCTTGGTCGTAATCCCAAAATATGTCCGGTCAAAAATTGATGTATTTTTCGTCGGTATAGTGTAATTCTAGTCCGTCAAGATCATTAACCCTTTCCCAAACTGCCAAATTTGGGACTGCTCCCTTTTGAAAGGAGCTGCAGACGTCAAAATGAGTGTTATTTAGTGAATGGAAGTTATACATTAAAACATGGAAAATATTGAGACACAAGTAGAAAACGCTGATCATCAGCATATTTTTCTTTTGCATCAATATTTTCTAAAGTCTATTCTTTAAGGATCATCAAAACCAGGTCTTGCTCGGAAAAGGGTTAAAACTTATTTATCTTTAAAATGGCAGTGCTGTGGGCAGTGATAAGAAAATAGGTAGTGTTAATTTAGTTATGATTCATCTGTTTCTTTCTCTAAATTGTTTCTTTCCAAGTGTTCAATAAAGTATTTTCTGAAAAAAAAGTTTTTCCTCTTTTAATGCCTATGCATCGAGTAATCAGGTGTATATTGTTTCACTATTGTCGGCCAGTCTGTCCAAATTTAACCAAGATAAATTCCCTGTTACTCAGTCTTAAAGGTCTGTTTCTCGAATGGAGTATGTGGGTTTATCTATTGATATCTATCTACTGAGATCAAGATCACCTAACAAGGTCAATGTCAATTATCAAGGTCGTATTCCATAAAATTGATCTATTCTTTCCTGGCCTTCAGTACTATCAGTACTTTGATTAGCTGAAGTAACGAGGTTTTCGTTGAAAAGCGACGATATGGTTTATTGACTTCCACTGAAGAAGGTCCCTTTTAGCATGATGGGCCAGGTCATTACAATCAGAGACATATACCTAGTAACAGTTTGTCTTTGTCTTTTATTACAATGCAATAGATGACATTCATGTCTAAATTGTTTTGGGAAAGTCCCGCGAAAATCCTGTTTTAAAGATAGAAATCTTGATAAACCTAGACCTACCCCGTTTAACCATTTCCGAAACAATATCTAGTTTTAACCTATTCCAAAACAATGGCTTTTTTGACTCCACACAAGATAATGGCTTCGGAAAAATTCGTGGGAAAAAAGAAGACATTGATTGTGACAAGCAATTTCTTCACTTTCCCACATTTTCCCTACCAATTAAGACAATAAATGTAAGATTTCAATCACTTGAAATTGTCGATCGCAAAAACTGCGAATTTGGATCTGTCTAAATTCTTGCTATTTTGTAATGGATTAACGTCAAATATGGAGAAGATTTAATCAGAACGGTAACAGGTGAAACAGAAAAATGCTGATAAAGAGCTATCATTTTTGCCTCAGTGTTTTGCTGTATCAATACTTAATCATGTTTTGCTTCGGTCACTTTCATTTTCACTTTGGCGTCACATTTGAATTGGACAGAGCTCGATGGAGACAGCTGGTGATGGCCCTATGCTACGCTAGGAGCGACGAGGATTAAGTACCCAGCAAACATACGATATCGAGTCGATGTAAGCTGTAAGAAGGAATATCGACTCGCTTTGCCGATATCGGATCGATGTCGGGTTCGATTGAAACTGAATTTTCTATATTTACTCCGATAACTGGCCAACACCAGACCGATATCGGGCCGATCATGAATATCGGGCGGATATCGTTTGGTGTTACAGAGCCGACATCGGGCCGACAATTCAGTGAATATCTGGCCGATATCGGACCGATCATGAATATCGGGCGGATAGCGTTTGGTGTTACAGAGCCGACATCGGACCGAAAATGAATACCGGGCGGATAGCGTTTGGTGTTACAGAGCCGACATCGGACCGACATTTCTGAGAATATCTGGCCGATATCAGGCCGATCATGAATATCGGGCGGATATCGTTTGGTGTTACAGGTCGATATCAGGCCGATCATGAATATCGGGCAGATAGCGTTTGGTGTTACAGAGCCGACATCGGGCCGACATTTCTGAGAATATCTGGCCGATATCAGGCCGATCTTGAATATCGGGCGGATATCGTTTGGTGTTACAGGGCCGATATCAGGCCGATCATGAATATCGGACGGATAGCGTTTGGTGTTACAGGGCCGATATCAGGCCGATCATTAATATCGGGCGGATATCGTTTGGTGTTACAGGGCCGATATCGGGCCGATCATGAATATCGGTTGGAAAGCGTTTGGTGTTACAGAGCCGATATCAGGCCGATCATGAATATCGGGCGGATATCGTTTGGTGTTACAGGGTCGATATCGGGCCGATCATGAATATCGGGCGGATAGTGTTTGGTGTTACAGATCCGATCATGAATATCGGGCGGGTAACGTTTGGTGTTACAGAGCCGATATCAGGCCGATCATGAATACCGGGTGGTAACGTTTGGTGTTATAGAGCCGATATCAAGCCGATCATAAATATAGGGCGGATAGCGTTTGGTGTTACAGAGCCGATATTGATCAGGCCGATCATGAATATCGGGCGGGTAACGTTTGGTGTAACAAAGGCGATATCAGGCCGATCATGAATATCGGTCGGGTAACGTTTGGTGTTACAGAGCCAATATCGGGCTGATCATGAATATCGGGCGGGTAACGTTTGGTGTTAGAGAGCCGATATCAGGCCGATCATGAATATCTGGCGGGTAGCCTTTGGTGTTACAGAGCCGATTTCGGGCCGATCTGAATGTTTGCTGTGTAAGTATATGTACTAATAAGTAAGTAATCACATCTGAATTTGGACAAGCGTAAAATATTGACGTTAGGAATGACGAATATTTACATCATGCTTACTCCCAACGACATATCGCGCTGCTTTTCAATAAAAAATTGTAACTGCAGCTTGTTTAAAGCAGCAGTTACCAGTTTTTTCTTGAAAAGCGACGATGTTTTTTGTTACTTTTTTATCTTTTTACTTCAAAACTTGGAAATCTCCATTAGTCATTGGTTATGAATTCAATGATAAAGAAAATCCACGAGAACCATAACCCTTTCATACAGACAAAATATGAGCTGGTTCAAATTCAAAGGTGTAGCTGAAGACACCTAAAATTCCATAACCAGTCGGTAAAAAATTAGACTGGTCCAAATTCAAAGATGCAGCAGGCGATAATTTCAAATATGTTTTTCTCTATTTGGGTAGAAAACATTGTGGGAAATCAAGAAATTGCTTGTCTCAAGCAATGTCTTCATTTTCCAAGATGATTTCTTAAGTTCCGAATTCCTTGGTTGCGCAAATAAATAAGCGTTTACATTGGCTCCGATGGGTTATGATCGCTTGGACCAACTAAATAACACGATTCATCTGGTTGGTATGCATGGGCGGATCAAGAGGGGGGGGGTCAGAGCCCCCCCCCGGAATTCGATGGGTCCCCACTGTAAATTATGGAGAAATCAAATTTTGACTAACCAAACTGAAGCAAATTCAAATAAATTGTGAGTTTTCTTCCCATGGTTAGAGCTGGTAGATCTAACGTGTTAGCTCTATGACACATGTATAGTTGTCATTAAAAAATTTAGGCTTGGACCCCCATGGAAAGAAATCCTGTGTCCGCCCTTGGGTATGTGAAAACAAAGCCTGTCAACTGGCGGGTTATTTTGTCGCACAGATCTGCAATTGAAACACATGTCAGAAGTTTACTGCAAGAGAGCTTATTTTTCTATATATTTTTTATTCGCCATACTACCTTATTTGTTACAACGCAACCAACAAAGCAGCCAAATCTTCCCATGCCCAAATAATTAAGAACGAGGTATGAAAAAGAAAATCTAATCACTTTTTCGTATAACCCGCTTAAGGGGGAATGCTCCAGTTTTTCGGAACACTCTGTCTTTATCTTAGAAAAATAAATGTTTCGTACCAATATGTTTCGCTACCATATTTTAAATTAAATAACACATTATTAAAATTTACCATTTTCGACAATAAAAGTGTATTTATTATGCGAAACTGATTTCCTCAAGATGGAAATCGATTATTTAGAGCAAGACAGTCGTAAGTGTGTATGCAGTTACCACCGTTTTGCGTCATTTTATTCATGTGTGTAGCTGATAAAAAATGATGTAATTCGCTAATAAGTGCGCTGACCTATACATTTTCTTTTTGAATCATTACCAGGACATGTTGCTTAATACAGTGACGGAGTTTCATCAAATTCTATTATGTAGAACTTTAAATATTTCCAAAAATATGCAAATTTTGACATAAAATACTCAAGCTTCGTTGATCTAACCGAACACGAGAGCAAGCTGTTTTATACATTTACGCTTTTATAGTAGCACATATTTTGGTTTTTCTGTTCTTATCAAATGTAAGATGTTATTTTAAATCCGTTTTTGAGACTAAACGATGAATATACCGCATTTTATTAGCGTTTTAGTGACCTTGGACAGGTGCAAGAAATCATGCATTTTTTCGATGTAGGGGTATGTGATACGAATGCCTATAAAATTCGAACAAGATCGCTGACCATACATTTTTATTTCTTTTTCCAATTGGTAATAGCATGTAATTTCAACAGACAAAATATAAATAAATTCTATTATTGGGAAAAAAAATTAGGAAACTGGAGCATTCCCCCTTAAAAACACAACTTTTAATTTTCAACAAAAATGACATGCTTGTAATTCGGCGTAATACAATATTTGACAGGAAAAGTAGTTCCGGTGTAACGTAGTAAAGTGACCCCCATAGAATACTGACCCCCAGGTCACTTTACTGTATAGAATACTGACCCCTTTTTATTAAATACTGACCCCCATGTAAAATAACGACCCCCTGATTTTATCTATAAAATACTGACCGCCACCTAGTTTATTGCTAATTTAACATACACTACATGTATGTATATATAGTTTCAAATCACATCCGTGTTTATTATGCTCGTCGATAAAAGTTTCGGGGAGCATTTAGTTGCCATGCTATCCTTCCGTTCGTCCGTCCGTCCTTCCGTCCGTCCGTCCGTCCGTCCGTCCGTCTGTCTGTCCGTCCGTTTATATACAGTCAGATGTCAGCAACCATCAGGCCAAATTCAATAAAACTTCACATGTGTAATCCCTGAATACCTTTTGAGTCTGTGTTCTCGGGGTTGTTTTTTTTTTTCTCAAATTGAGGCTGCGTCACAGAAAAAGGGGTCTTAATGTAGAAATTAGTGTTTCTGTAATTTCTCTTCATTCAATGAACAGAATTTAATGAAATTTTGTTCTTCAGTGATGAATGAGATGTTCTGTAGCTTATCATAATTAATAATTCATGTACAAAAATCCTGACATGTGAAAAGGGGACTAAATGTATAATAACATTGCGTCTAGATCTTTAAGTCTGCCCGAAGCAAAATCTCCACAACTCTTGCACCAACCAAATTGGACGAAACTTCAATATGAACTTCGTGAAATTCTGTCAAGAACCTTTTCTCTCTGTTTCTCAATTTGATGCTGTGTTATAGGAAAAGGGGCCTATATTGCGAAAGCTGCTTGACGCCTTTTTAGTCTTATTTCTCTAAATAAAGTTTTATGGACTTCCCATTATGTCCCCTTTAGCGTGACGGGTTACTTATACCTTCCCATGACAAATACATGGTTCTACACTGAAATATGTTGTAAATATGCGTTTATGACGAGGAATGACCATAGTTCAAGTCAGAATTAAAGTTTATTGAAATTGAATTGAACTGAAATGTGACATCATTGTGACCTAGTTTTCGGATTAAATCGCTTCGCCAATCGTTGAAGCGTTTAGTTGATTGGTCAGAAAAGGGGTCACAGAAGATGACCCCCTGCTGGTGCCTGTCAGATTCACTGTCAAGTCAACACTGGATTTTAATCAGATTGAGAAGTCTAGATAACTATCTCGTTATTAAAGTGACTAAATTTTAACATTATGACTCTAATATGCAACCGCCAGGTAGGAAAGTGCGTATGGCAGACACACATACATAACTCTGGTAGGCTTCGAACTCACAACGCTGAGGTACAAGTCAGAAACCTTTTAAAACCATTTACCCTTTCCACACAAATATACATCGGTAGTAGTTCGATCCATGAACATACTGCACGCCTACTGTGCATACGATTAAGAACCAATACAGCTGATCCGAGACCGGATAGCTTAGTTGGTAACGTCGGGGTCTGTCAATAAAGTGGTCGTGAGTTCGAACCTGGCTCGGCACGTAGCCATTCTGACATTGACAAAAGTCATTTGTCTCTCACCAATGGGTGGTAATCATCTATATGAGAGAGCAGCAGGAGGGTTTGTTTGTATTTTTTGGTAGTACGGGTGCGAGAAATATTAGGAATCCATAGTAGGTGCTCCAGCCGCCGCAATATGACCATAACAGTTGAAAACAGCGTGGAGTTTAAATCAAATCATTTCAGATGCGGTGGAAGCGTCTAACCAGCCAGTTTGAATCGGGTTAGCCCAATAGTGAATGAAAAGTTGAATACACTCTGTATGTACGGACAGACGCATGCACGGACGAGTGCCATTACACCTCTGATGCCTATCGATGAAGATAATTATGTTGTACGTCTACCATAGTTGGGTTTATATTAGAGCAGGACTTTTGGTGTTTATGTGGAGAAGGGGGTCGGTATTTTATGGGGGGGGGGGGGGTCACAATTCTACGTGAGGGGTCACGTTTCTACGTGTGGGTAGGTCATAATACTATGACCCCCCGGTCATAATATTATGACCGGGGGGGTCAGTATTCTATATAGAATAGTGACCGGGGGTCAATATTCTATGGGGGTCACTTTACTACGTTACACCAGCATTTTTTTTCATAAAGCTATGGGTTTCTTCTCAACCAGAAGCCCTGGATTTTAATGAAATCAACTAATATTAAATTATTGTACAATAATGCAATACGATATTCTTTTATTTCTGTTTTATATGGGTGTAATATGCCCTTTCTTTACAGCCCAATTCCCTTTGTCACAACACCTTTCAAAATACTCGCAGACATTTTAGGCTTGAATTGGTTGAAAGCGCTGCCTCTGTCCTTCCTTTCTAAAGATATGTTGTAAATATGTTTGAATTACGCACAGTTTATTTAATTGAAATGAATTGAAAGTTTAGTTTGATTATTTCCTGATGATGATGAGGCTCGACATAAAATGTCCGTGTCCGGTAAATTGAATAAAAGATTTTTTTACTGAATTCGGAGTAGATCCACAAATTTACCATAGAATGACGATGTTTCTTGACGTACGTCCAACATTGACATCGAGGTCACAGTTGTTAACGGTTGAAATCTGTCGAATATGATAATTAAGCACAACTCCATCTATTTGATATTTCTGGTAATCAATTCACTCATGTTCATCTCCTGATAACCCTACGGCAACACAAGATTGTTTTGAATCCGTTCCTGAATCGTTTATTCCACAGTCCGTAATAAATCCAGTTCGTGCAAGGCTGTATCAGCCCAATCAAAGCCAAGTAGCTCCTCATGCATATAGTCAGGTCACTTGCAGTGTCTTTATTTGCCAGGAGCACTAACTCTGATACCACCATTGGTAGCCAACATATGATGAATGTCGCATTTACGATTATCATTAGCTTTGTCTTTGACACAGCATTGCTAACATTCTTCCCAATGGCAAAACTTTTCTTTAAAGTTGTTATAACAACCACATAACATACAATTTCATAAAATATTCCTGAAATTATAACGATATCGATCACGTATTGTGTGGTTTCTGATAAAATTGCATCCTTAACACAAGGAAGCTGGGTGTCATAAAGTCCATAGTCTTTAAGTTGGTTGAAAGACATTACAAAAGTACCGAAACAGAATGTGGATAACCATATCACACTAATAACAACCCATATAAGTCGCTTGTTCTGACTCCTAACAAGGTGTTTCAGTGGTGTTACGACTGCAAGAAATCTGTCTGTAGATATTACTGATAAAAAACATCCGGATACAGCGATCGACCATAGCATACCAGCGAATCTTGCAGTACAAAAGTACGTGTAATGAGCGATTTCGGGAAAAAATCTTTCTACCGGATAAAAGAACATCACTAATCCAAGGATCAGATCCGAAATGGCCATATTAAGAATAAATTTGTACATGGCCTTTCCACGAAAGTCGAATTTCATGTATGTAACAATGACCAAAACATTTCCGAAAATGGCTGGAACGAAACCAATATTCAAGACAACATTCATTATTAAAGTAAACGTTTTGTCTTTGGCGCAAGATTCGACTCTGACGAGAATATCCATGTTCTTGTCAAGCTGATTTCCAGTTGTATTTGCAAGGTCTGTTGGCTCCATGTTTTTTTTCATTGAAGGATTCTGCAATAGAAAAAATAACAATAACAACAACAACTACCGTTAAAACAAAAACAAAAACATATTTACGTTTAGTTTGCATACATGTAACCACATCAGTAACTACAGCTACAGAAATATTGAACGTGCGCTTTCTTCTTCGAAACACCAGATAAAGCAAGACAAAAATATATCAAAATCTTTGCTTTCTTTACCGGAGGTACAACCACAACCACCACCAACAAGCCAGCTTAAAAGCTTGGATATAAAAGAAAGGTTATGTATAATACATACGCATGTACATGAAAATCATTTTCCAAATTATCCATGAATTTTGATGCCAATATCGTAGGGACTTTTCAAAAGTATTGATAAAACAAAGAAAAGAAAGTAGGCTAGTTGAGTTTTCTAGAGAAAAGAATGTTCAAATTTTGTTTTCTATTGTGTTTAGCATCAATTCCTTTTGTTCAAACTTTTGTTAAAATGAATCCCCGGAATCGAAAATATCAGGGGCTTTTTTGTAATAGAAGCATATCGTCGGTGTAAATGCAAAACTTCGTATTATTACACCTTTTCCCTCCCCTTTATAAAACGAGATACGAGGCTTTGCATTTACAACGACGATATACCAGATATAAAACACTTCGCCACATATTTTCGTCCAGCATGATAACACGAAACTCGTTTTATTTATATTACTTAAAATAACTAAAAGCATCAGAGTGTCAATTTTTATCATGGTGCATTAATGTAATATATTAATCCAGATAACGAGCTTAATCCTTTGTCAATATCACCAAGTTAGAGAGAGAAATAAATATTTGCCTTCCACACGACACCATTAGAGCCACATAAGAAGTACATTTGGTAGATATTGTATGGTATGTACCAGTCAAACTATTTTCAGCATTTCATTCCTTTGCATCGATGTTTCCCAAAAATGTCTCTGTTAGGGTCGCCAAAGCCGGGTTTTGCTTGTGGGAAAAGTTCAATACAATTACGTTTCGTACCCCTGGGAAATATCTTTTTAGTTTTTCCATATGAATTGCGTTGATTATTGTTGATTGCATTTCATTTAATTGTTTGTAATCATCCTTTCACAAAATGACAGAACAAGCCAAGTTTAATGCTAAAGGGTATGGTATTTGATCCATCGAATGATAGGCCCCTACCAAACACTTCGTTCAACTTCGGGTGTCGCCCGTGGCATACCCTTGTCATTTTCCGGACGTTATCAATGACAATGGAAATTGACTAAATGTATGGATACATTTAAAGCATTCTATTCATCGTTGGATACCAACCACTTCGCACAACTTCGGACGTCACCAGTGGCAACGGAAATCGACGAGACATTAAACAGGCTATCTTAGAATAGAAAGCAGTGGTGTCAGTGATATAAATAGGCTACCAATTTGAGCGTCAACACGAAATATGTAATTTCATACCGATCAAAATTAACTACAATCGTGTTAAGCAGACCATTTCAGATAATTCATGTTTTGTACTCAAAAGCTATTTACATTTGTAAAACACGTCAATTACAAATTAAATGTGGGGATAATATTCAGCTAAGGTATGTCAATATTATTATTTTTTATGGATACAACCCTTTAACTATGACCTATTAGGGTGCTTTTGAAACAGATTTTATTATCATTGCTCTGTCTATTCTGACTCTCGAAGTCACAAGTTGCATTCGCGAATTACGTTGACCGCCATTGCTTTCTGTCTGCAACGCCTATAGATGTTTAACGCGGAAAGAACATATTCCGACCAGTGTTGATAGAGAGTTATTCTGACAGTTATCTTCTTCTTTCTACACTTACTTTTCCCGACTATGAATACTTCCTATCTGGTATTAATCTTCTGTTTATAGCCCGTGAAATGACATTGAAAGTAGGTCATTTAAATAATGCAAAAGAGACTTAATTATTTACAAATAATCTTATCATAACATAACGATTTTGCAAAGGGCCCTATCTCACAATTGCTTTTTGTCTTATTTTGTTTGATCAAGTCTGTAGTCACGAGGCCAGGGATTGGTTGAAAATCTGAAATAGGCATATGACGATGAGGAAAGTAGGCTATACCACGATAACAAAATTAAAAGGTATTTTTGTTTTTCAGAAATGAACGTCACAGAACCAAATCTCAACACCTCGTCACCTGCCGGAGGTGGGTTTGAGACTGTAAACAACATCGGTGGATGCCTCGACAAAGCCACGTTGAAAGCCATTGCAGTTAGTTTTATGTCTGTGTTCGTTCTGCCAACTTTATTTGGAAACACACTCATCATTATTTGCTACGTGAAATACAAATACTTTCATGGAATATCAATGTACAAATATGTTGTTAATCTAGCCCTATCAGACATATTTGTAGGACTGACTATGCTTTTATATTCGTTACCAGCAATTTTCCCGGAGTTGAAATTTTACAAGTATTTTTGTTTAACAAGAACAACTTTAGTGCTTATCGCTGTCAGTTCATCTGTGTGTTTTCTTACTTGGATTTCTATAGACAGATTCCTGGCGATCGTGTTTCCATTACGCCACAGAGTGAAGTCACGTAATAAACGTAGAATATGGATTGTTATCATCATCACGTGGATTATTTCTGTTGCCGATGGATGTTCTCTTTATGTGAATAATGGTCTGGACAGCTTTGGAAACTATGACACTAATATGCCTTGTTTGAGTTCTGCTATAATTCCAGAAATGTTTTCTGTATGGATGGACTTTACCCTTATTTTCGTTCTTTGTGTTGACTTTATTTTGTACATTTTCATACTACGCACAATCTATAAGAGCACAGCAACAAAGCAAAGCGGAAAGGGTGCCTTCAGGAAAACTAAACTCATGTTTATTGTGTATGTTACGTTTTTCATATGTTGGATACCTTTAATTATTTCAAATATCATTTACTTCCATTCCGAAGAGAAGCCAGAAAGTTTGTTGTGCGTACGTGATTATTTGTTTATGTTGGGTGTTGCACGTGCGTGTACAAATTGGATTTTCTATGGAATCTGGAATAAACAATTTCGTCAGGGATTTAGAAGTATTCTCTGTTGTAGCAGCAAACATACCAGAAACTCAACACTACGAAGTTCGCCACCGACCTGATTTACAACAAAACGTGATATACAAACATTAAATATGGTTGTCAATATAGTCATAGGAAAAAAGACAAGCATTTGAATAAAGAATACAAAATGATATAGACACGATGTCATAACATTCCTTCGATAACAACAAATTTAAAAAATGGATATCAGAAACGAAAGTATTTTTTTTCTTAACTTCATATTTGTGTTTATTCTTTTTTAACACAACTTCGTCTTTTACAATCTTTGCTTGTCATCAGAACCAATGGATGTGGAGTGAAAAACATGTATATTAACCCATTACCAAACAACAAAATTTATACTCGTCCAAATTCAAAGATGCTGCAGACAACAATTTCAAATGAAAGGAATTTTACATTTTCTGGTCCTTTTGGATAGAAAGCAATGTGGGAAATGAAGAAATTGCTTGTCATAAGCATAATTCTATATTTTCAACATTGTTTTCGTTTTCGTTTTCTTGTCGGCAGTCATAAAGAGTCACTGTGTGGTATTGGATTAATTCAAATACATTCTTTATCAAAATCATATATACTACTATTGTTGACATTTTTGTGTTTAATCACACATCGCTTCACATATAATCGATTCACTATTAAACGAGAATAATTACAGTTGAACTGCTTTATCAAAACAACTGAAATTATTCTCGTTTAATAGTGAATTTATTATACCAACCGAAACTATTTACAAAGGTTACCATATTAACAACATGTACCCATTATATAGCTCACGATAAATGAGCCGGCAGAGTATCTCTAGCTATCAGCTAGAGATACTCTGCCAGATCATTTATTGTGCTAAAATTACCATGATTTTACAAAGTGAATCTACCTAAACTGAACGCCGACATTATCAATGGTTGCATGACCTGCTTTAATAATGTATAATACGACAGGGAAATGGACTAACATTTTTAAAAGCATCCAGACAAAGATTATTTGTGTGTTTGAGTGATGAGTAAACAAACATATTTGCAGTTACAATCATAGGTTACTGGTGTCAACTAACTTCTTTCCAAACGTGAAAATGGTCTATTGCAACATGAGAACTGTTGTAGACGATAAAACAGATGTTGACGAAGAAAGGGCGAGTAAAGATATAACAAAGAAAACAGTGAGACAAAGGAGAAAATGCATACTATCGGCATTTGCTTCTCTTGTTTCATTGTTTTCTCAATCCCTTTCTTTTAGGGATGTCCAGGTCATCTTCACGAAATGGTAAAACTTCAACTATTGCCAAAAACGCAAATTTTAGACTGCTCCTAGTTGAGAGTTTCTGCAGACAACCGTCTCGATGTTAACCCTTTCCCAAACAAGACCTGGTTTTGACGTCCATAATTGAATAGGCTTGGGAAAACATTGAGACGAAAGAAGAAACTGCTGATAACCAGCAGTTTCTCCTTTTGTCTCAATGTTTTCTATGCTATATCATACATAAATTTAATCATAATCAACATCCATTTTGCTGCCTTCAGCACCTTTTGAATTGGACCACCCTAAAATTTTGTCGTTTGGGAAAGGGTTTTTAAATCGACTGGAGCTCGAAACAACTCGAACAACAAGGTAACAGTCCGAGTTGGTTATCAGCACTTTACATGCTGTTTTAAAGTGACATTTCAGGATTTTTTGTCATAAAATTTACTTTTATTTTTATCTGAAAGAGCATATTTCCTTATGAAAATTCTGAAAATTTCAAGCCAAAATATTGCGTCGTTTACGAGAAATTCATATTTTTGTGTTAAAATTGAACAAATTGTTGTGGACAACAGTTCGGATTTAAATATGCAATTTATTTATTATGTCTCATCTTTAAATGCGTGTTTCTCGCTTATTGACAACAACTTCAAGAAACTAATAGTATTTATACTCATTAGAATAGCCAATCTTGGCATCAAGACATACTTTAAAAAATTGAAATTGGAATGAAATATCTCTTTAAGCGTTCAGAGATAAGGTACGTACAAACTAAGTCCTCACATGAGAGGAGAATTGGCTGTTCAATGTGTGATGTTTTATCTTTGTTTAATATCAAAACCTTTACTATAAAATATTATGTACTCATTGAAATCGTCCCATGTGTATCCACAACGTAGAGTTTGTATTTGAAACAATAATGTAAGAATGTCTTTACCCCATCTGATATGATGCTCTAGTTATATCCAGTAACACATAGCAAAGACAATCCCTCGTTTCAGATTTCAAGGCTTATAGAATATGGCCATATTTCTTCCACGAGAAATAAGACAATATCATCACGACCATAAGCGTAGCAACCCGCACGCAAAAACGCAATTGCGTACACATCGCAAAAAAATTAGAAAATGTGGATTTTTGTTCCCTTGAAATAAACACCTAAATTGCCATTGAAATACATACCAAATACCCACCAGGAGTCACGAATGACCACATGGTGACCATTGTCATTCATGGCTCCAGGTAGGCATTCGGTGTGTATTTCAGAAGCTATTACATGAAATTTCCAAAAAGTTTCTGGGAGATGCCCGCAAGACCCACCCCAGCAAAATAGAGCATGACGTCAAACCACCCCTGATACATTTGGCATGCGTTTTGCGTACACTCTATTTTTCGGCTAGCTACGCTAGTGACGACAAAACGATACCTTGAAAAGATGGAGTACAGATTCAAGGAATTTCTATCTTGACATAATTTCTTTTAAAGATAATACTATCGTGGTATACATGTTTAGGCCTATTTGGTATCTTTTTTACTATTATGCCCACGACTTACATAGCGATGACATTCGGATATGCTTTTTCTTAGATTCACAGTTTACACATTACAAAAGAAAACCATTCGAAAAAACAAAACAAAAAACCCAGAAATAAATAAATACCCCCCCCCCCCCCCCCCCAAATAACAGCAACAGCAGCAGCAGCAGCAACAACAACAACAACAACAACAACAACAACAACAACAACAACAACAACAACAACAAACAACAACAACAGCAACAACAAACACGTTCTGAATGGAAAGAGAAACAAGAAAGCCTGGTTTGAAATATATAATAAGGTCGTCGTTGTAGAATTTGATATATTCAATTTACGCAAAATCAAAATTACGGTATATCAATTCTTCGATATTTTTAAAGAAAAGTGGTTCATAGCGTTTTCGTATTTGCAACTTACTGTCATGTCTTAGGTACCAAACCTTTATACTAATGTCAGTAGTGATAACAGATAACAATATCACAATAGAGTCACGGCAACTTGATCAAGATAAAATGTTATTTTAACTTTATTGCATCTCGATAATTTTCAAATTATCATGATGTTGTTACCTCGTAACTCGTTATAAAAGTATGCCACCATGTAATAGGCCTGGACAGAAGTTCTGAATAAAAAGTCAATAAATGTTATCTACGTTTAATTTACATCCTACTACTTCAACAATAGTTATGAGTCCTTGTTGTGAGCCAACTAGAAATGTTCATGTTACATTTTGCAGGAAGTACAGAAAGAATGGGATCACCAACTTGTCCCATTTTCTACATAATGTTAGCATTATATTCATATTCATTTTATCAATTTGCACCAATTAACTCAAATATTGTTGATCGAGGAAGGGTTACAATGTTATCAAACTGCACTTCGTGAAAAGTGGATTTCCAATGAAAACGTAAACACATTTGAATTCGCCATATCAATAATATTTACGAGATTTAATCAAATATGATACGTAGGCGACATTTTCATAATTGAATTGACGTGTTTATGCAACGGTAAAATGATGCGTAAATAATTGTAAATATGTAGTAAGGAACAATACAAAGTAAGTTGGGTTAAAGGATATTGGTAAGTCAAAGTTTGATACATTTTAACCCATTACCAAACGACAAAATTTTGGACTTGTCTAAATTCAAAGATGCTGCAGACGACAAAATGAATTGAATGAAATTTCACATTCTTTGATCTTTCTGGGTAGAAAAAATTGTGGGAAATGAAGAAATTGCTTGTAACAAGCAATTTCTTCATTTTCCACAATGCTTTTCAAAGCCATTATCTTAAGGGGAGTCAAAAGGAGTCATTGTGTGGTAATGGGTTTATAGTTATTTAGACGAACGGATAGAAGTAAAGAGTTTGCATCCAATCTACCAACGGGTGTTTATATGAATGTGTGCGGGTTGCTTCGTCAGGGATTAGTAGTATTCTCTGCTGTAGCAGCAGAAATACCCCAGAAACTCAACACTACGAAGTTCGCAACTGACCTGATATTAGACAAAACGTAATATGCTTACTTATTATATACTTTGATATTGTCCCTATGTATTTGCACGGGAGGAAAGTATGCAATATTTTTTGATATTGCATACTTTGATATTGCACGGGAACTTTAACACGCGCAGTCGCCAAGGACGGAACTATAATTCCAGGCATCTCTCCCGCTTCACAAATTTCAAGCCTGGTAACTCACTTATAAATCCATATTGTGCATAACAAACGCTAAGAGAGTTCAACAAAAGTTAATTGGAGAATAGAAAAAATACATTTACTGTCAAAATATCACGGATAATGACTTTGTGAAGCAAGTCAAATCTGATTGCAAATACGCAAAATTAACAAATTTCAACAAATGAAAATATATAAAACGGCAAACATACACATTTTTAGGAAGATTGGTACCAAAAATATGTAACAAATATCTGAAATTCATTACCTTTTACGACTATTCCAGTCCGAGTCGAAAATAATGGCCGCCGCCATTCAAAGTTGTTTATACTTCCTTAGTGACGTCGACGTAATCATACGCTGACGTTACTTTTCCCGCGTAATTGACGTACAACGCAAGACGTTTAAAAACATTTTAGTAATTTCTACCCAAGAGGGTAAAAACTATTTTTTATGAATATGGATAATGATATCTTGTCTAAGACAATATCAAAGTATATAATAAAAAGGTTATTGCATTATTATGGGAATATATTGTGTCGAACTCGTTCTTTTGGCGTAGTAACCCTCGCAAGCTCGGGTCACTCTGCCAAAAGAACTTGTTCGACACAATATATTCCCATATTAATGCAATAACCTATATTATTATATACTTTGATATTGTCCCTATGTATTTGCACGGGAGGAAAGTATGCAATATTTTTTGATATTGCATTATCGGAACATTTTTCAACAACAACAAAGTGATAAAAATGGATACCAGAAATGAAAGTATTTTTCTTGATCAACTTCATATCAATTTTGTGTTTTATTTTTAGACACGGCTTTTGTCATTTAATTGTTCGTTATCAGTAAATTTGTAAAATACGTGTATGTTTATATATTTCAAGCTCAATCTCGAAAAAAAGAATACTACTATCAAATTTACATTTTTCATGTTTAAGAGGTTTTGCAGATGGTTAAGGGAATGTTACTTGTTACGAAGATACAAAATGTACTCTGAACACAAAAACATGGAAAGTGTAAAAGACAAACATAAAAATAGAAAAAAAAAAAATCCGATCATCAGCATTGTCTTAGTTTGCTTTAATTTTTCCCAAACTTGTCTATCAGGAACGCAAAAGTCAGATCTTGTAATGATTTAGATATAAAAAAAAAATGAACGACATTACAAAAAGAGGCAAAGTCGGATGACGATATTATGACATATGTTTACAAAATGCACCTAATTATTCCTCTCTTACCTGGTAAAGTGCATGGTCCACTCTGGGACATCAACACACTTGTGAACCTATACAAGGTAGTGGTGAAGGAGTGAAAGCGTGCAGACAAAAACCGATGAAAACAAAGTGTTGTAGATGTCTAGTGGATCTCGATCCTTACCCTAAGGCACCCAGGTTTACTGTTTTCTGGTGGGTGATTCTGTACATCATCGTAACTTTACCATTCTTTCTGGTACATTTAAGTCTTGGACTGCTTGTCTAGATATTGTAGTTGCCAGTTGTGCACTATGTTGTTCCTCTTTGTGCAGATTCAAGTTGCGTAATGTTCTTAGTCAAACTGGGAATCCAGACAGGTGAGATATGCCCCAGGAAAGGTCATACAAGAGATTTGTAACAATGGGCCTTAATGGTAGTCGGAGAGTTAAATATGTTTTTACATAGGAAGGCTATGCTCTTGTGGGCTTTTTTGTGGCAGTATCTGTGTGGTTGTTCAGGACATCTTTTCATTTATGGTGACACCAAGATATTTCCCAAATGGAACTGTTTTCATAGGAATACCATGAATAGATCATCGACTGCCTATGGGTTTTCGTTTTATGGGGTTTAACTCTTTCACCTAATCCTTCTCCCGCCTTTTCCAGACAGTACACGTAGATGTAATCCCAGACGATCCTCGAGTCATGTCTGTTCGAATAGTTCTATATAGCAGACTATCGTCAGCGAACAAGCTGTTTGTGGAATTTTATAACTTATGTGAACAACACAATATTGAACTGCAAACTACTTTAATTTTGAATGTGATGGTTTAGATCTTACAGGTGTCTCAAACTTGCAGGATCAAACCTAATTTCATTGAGATTTTAAACGCATTTTCCATTGTTCAGAATACATAAACATAGGTATATTATTGTATTATGGTGATCCCAATTTAATGTCACCATACTTCGTGTTAAACCGACCATGTCAGATCATTCATGATTTGGTTTACTAAACGTAGATTTGAATAATTTGTAAAACACGTCAATTACGAGATACCAGATAAATGTGAAGTTGGATAATACTCATCCGAGGTAAGTTGCTTTTAATTTTTTTGTACATGCGTTTATCCTCCAAGTGGGTCGTTTTAGGAAGAAGAAAATGGACTAGTCATTTCCGATATTTCAAATAATATACAGGCCCGTAGGAAGCAATTTTATCTGGGATGGTCTTAAGTGTCTCAAAACGGGGGGGGGGGGGGGGGGTGTTCTAAACGGGATCTTCTCTAAATCATCAGTGTTAAAAAGGAAAATTCGAAAATTCCTCCTAGCACCCCAAAACAACAACAACAACAAAAAACACGTATTTTTTACGTCTAAAACACATCTTCAGAAACAAGAAATACTGATAATCAGAATATCTTCTCTTTGTATCAGTTTTTTTTGTACAGTTGTGCACCAGTTCTTTATTTTATATCAACCGAGTGTTGTCTGTGGTGCCTTTCAAGATAGAACAGCCCATGTTTTTGTTGTTTTGGAAAGGATTAACATGCTGAACCTTGAATGATATCGAATTCACATAGTTTTTAACTCCTCGTCAAAATGAAAATAAAATCTTTGTTAATTTTTATATAGCATTCACATGCACAGTTTTAATATAAACAAACGATTTTGATCAGTTATAGTAAAGTAGCCTGTGCAAAATCGTTCCATTTTAAACAGGCAAATACATCAGAAAGAATTAAATTATATCCAGAATATTTTCTTTGCTAGCTTCAATGACATGTTTGAAATAAAACATCTAAGCAGCGATAACACACATTTTCCTTGGTATTTCTATGAATAGGCCAGATTTTAATCAATTATATCATTACTTTCAACATGTAAACATACTCTAAATATTTAATGTTAATCATGATGGTGAAAGATTTACAATGGAATGTTATAACAATGATGAGTTTATAATGCTATAATTTGTTTTTCAGACATGAACGTCACAGAACAAAATTTCAACTCCTCGTCACCTACTGGTCGTGGGTTTGAGACTGTAAAAAGTGTCGATGACTGCCTCGGCAAATCCACCTTAAAAACAATTTCAATCAGTTTTATGTGTGTATTCATACTTCCGACTTTATTTGGAAACATACTCATTATCATTTGCTATGTGAAGTACAAATACTTTCATGGAATATCTATGTACAAATATGTTGTTAACTTAGCCGTTTCTGACATATGTGTTGGATTGACAATATTTTTATATCCGCTACCTGCAATTTTTCCTGAGTTGAAATTTTACAAGTATTTTTGTTTAACAAGGAAAGCTTTAGTGATTATCGCTACCAATTCATCTGTATGCTTCCTTACTTGGATTTCCATAGACAGATTTTTAGCGATCGTGTTTCCATTACGTCACAGAGTGAAGTCGCAAAATAAGCGTAAAATCTGGATTGTTATTATCATCACGTGGATTATTGCGATTGCCAGCGGCTGCTCTCTTTTTGGATATAATAGTCTGGACAACTTTGGGAACTATGACACAAATATGACTTGCTCGGGTCTTGCTGTGATTCCAGAATATTTTTCAGTATGGATGGACGTAACCCTTTCGCTCATTCTTTGTGTTGACCTCATTATGTATATTTTTGTACTGAGAGCTGTCTATCGGAGCACAGCAACTAAACAAAGTGGAGAGAGTGCATTCAAGAAAACCAAACTTATGTTCATCGTTTATGTTACATTTCTAATATGTTGGACACCTTTAATTATTTCAAATATCATATACTTCAATTCTGAAAAGAATCAAGCTAATTTAGTGTGTGTACGTGATTATTTGTTTATGTTGGGTATTGCACGAGCTTGTACAAATTGGATTTTCTATGGAATCTGGAACAAACAATTTTGTCAAGGATTTAAAAGTATTCTCTGTTGTAGCAGCAAAGATACCAGAAACTCAATGCTACGGAGTTGAACTGATTTACAAATTATTGTGATGATTAACACTAATGCTTTCCAAAATTGCAAAAAGTTAGATTGTTCTAAAGGGAAGACTGTTGAAGAAAACACATATGTCAAATGGTGTTACATAAAAAAACTTTGTTGTATTGCGTAATAGTAATAAGGCAACTGATGTGCTGTTGACGCCAGTAAAGGCAAACGATGTAAAAATATTTATCATTCATTTGAAACACCATTAATATTTTTTTTTAGATTCACATATAACTTATTTTTTTACATCGATTGGGACCAAAGCTAGAAAAAGTAACTAAATTGTCTATCATATGACGTGAAGGCTCGGTCAAACCAACAACTCCGCGTCTACATCACTACAAGAACACTTCTCTTTGACACGATTCAGATTTGCGACCAGTCACGCTAAAAGGGACCTTCTGGGTTACCCGAATAGTATCAATGCAAGTCATTCGGCGCAATCCAAGCAGTTTGACTAAGGCCGATACTTTCTACTCAAATATATTTCAATCTAGACTGTGTTTTTTCGATCTTATAATCATTGTTGTGTTAATTTTCCAAATAGAACGTCTGGTTAATTACCTCTTAAAAGTCTAGCTGATCAGTTTCTCTAAATTTAGTTCCATTGAAGTTCCAAAATGCCCCTTTTAGCGTGATGGGACACATTTTACACTCTAAACACATTACGAGGACTTGGCCAACACTTCGCTGTCCTGAGACAGCTCTGGTTTTAACTCATTACCAAACGACAAAATTTTAAGGCGATCAAAATTGAAATATTCATCAGACGACAATTTGAAGCGAATGGAATTTTTATTTTTTAGGTCTTTTTGGATGGAAAAAATTTCGGGAAATGAAGAAATTTCTTGTCACAAACAATTTCTTCAATTTCCATGATGTTTTCCATGGTCATTATTTTATGGGGAGTCAAAAGTCATTGTGTCGTAATAGGTTAATGGTCTTTTCAAAATAAACGTAGGATAGGCAAGAGAAATGAAGCATGGCCGAACATGAACATGTAATAATATGAAACCGAGCATATCAGATAAATTTGATTTTACTCTAGATATACGTTGATTTAGAGTTGTAAACACGGCTTAGTACGCGACAAAACACGAATGTTTATAGACACAGTAAGCAATGTTTATATAAATTTCTGTAAATTGTATTGATTAGGAAATTAAACGTTTGAATCATTGGTTCAGTTTGACATGTTCCAAATGCTCCATACTTCATACAAATGACGTCATGATGACGTCATTTATATGACGTAAGGAGCATTACCATGGCACCATTGAGCATTCGGAAACAACTCGGTCAATTCTCTCAGACAGTATAATGATATGACCGACCAATAGAATATCCTACGGCAAAATATTTTCCAATCAACAATAACAATTTATTTCCACTCTATTAATTAAATTGTTCAATTGCAATTAATTCAAAAGCTATCTGTTTACGCTCTGACAAACATAACCGGTTATTTTCGTCTCTAAAGAGGGATGGTCAGAAAACACTGACGGAAACGAAACAATGCTGATAATCAGCATTCTTTCTGTATCCTTCTAAATTTTCTATTTTCTTGTATAAGTGATTCCTATAATCATTTACACTGACGATTTTGTCGCCTGCAATAGTTTCCAAATGTGTCCAGCCTATGTTAGTCTGTTTAGGAAAGGATTAATTTAGTAATGGTAGAGCGCATATAAACAATCATGCTTTTAATCTTGAATACATTATCTAAGCTCTTTCCAAACACAAGTCCAGATTCTGACCACCATATAACATAAGAAGTATTGGAAACATTCAGACGAAAGATGACAATACTGACAAGCAGCATTTCGTTTTTTCCTTACTATTTTTCTATGTTTTTATACAGAAATCCTATCTTTCAACCAACCATCTTGTCGCCATTAGCAGATTTCAATTGTTATAATAAGACAAACAGTCTTAAATTATGATGATTGTGAAAGGATCAATGCCTTTGGGTGTCTGGTGGTCGTGATTATAAACACGGAGGAGTGTTACGTGACGTAACAAAAACAACAAATTCATAAGGCCATCAATAAATTTGTTAATACGTAACAGATTTCTTAAAAGGTTTGAAGCGAATAAGGTGGAAAACCGGTAGGATTTGTCTGAATGTGATGGATTTTAAGCAACACTTGATGAAAAGTTCTTGACGGGCAAAGACAATATCGGGAAGAACATTCACTACGTGTATACTGCTGAGACCATATAAAAGTATGTGTATGTTTTATTAATTGTTACCTTTCTTATTTCAATGTACGTAGATCTAATTGCCTTGGCGTTTCTAGCGGTCATAATACTAAAAGCAGACATCATATATCGTCGGTGGGGAGTCAAAACCTCGTAACTCCAGCTTTTTCAAGCTGTAGTTACGAGGTTTTGACTCCCCACCGACGATATACATATATGCCTTCTTATACGCGTTAGGCATAATCATTGTTGCAATAGTATATTAAGAAAAAAGTGTAAGAGCCTAGGACCTCAGGGAGGTTTCTACAAAAAGTCTTGCATGTATTTTTTATTTATTAGGGTTTTATTTTTCATGTTGTGAACTTGTGATTGATTAATTTGAGATAAATTCAGTACTAAAATATCGAGAAAGACTATTTAATGCGAAACCGTTTTCCTTGATGCTCGAAGATATTAGGCTGTTTTCAATTAATAATATATTCGTTTCATTTTAGATAAATGATACAAATTGCATATTCTCTAAAAGCAAGGATATTGAATTATACCGAAAGGCGACAGAAAATATATCATTTTTTGCCAATATACCTCTTATTTCAATTAGATCGCCTAAAAGTGTTGTACAATACATGAAAATACCCATAAAAATAATACAGTGTTGCAGAATGTCACCTGACAATGTTTGACTAATCATACTCTTGCTATATGTCGGTTTTGTCAATTGACCAAACGCCGATTGTCAATCAAAAACATCGATTAGCCAATGGACGATCAGAAAAATGGCATGCCCCAATTGTTCTTCGTTGCACGTGTTATTAGGTGCGTTCAGGGTTCTCCCATCGGTAACCGAGTGTATGTACGGTCGGCTACCGATGGTACCATCGGCAACTAACAAACTCTGAACGACAATTGTGCCGATCGGTAAAAAAAGGCGGATAATCAATTACCAAGAGCGTATACTCCTCGCAGAGTGATCGTTCGTAGTTGGATTGTTATCTGCCATCTTACTGTAATGAAAACGAGGCTACCCGTGCTATCCGACTTGTCTACTCTCGAGACAATTGGTTACCAACAAAATATCCATCGGTATACCGACGGTTACCGATGGCTACCGATGGTTACCAACGGCACCGATGGCTACCGATGGGAGAACCCTGAACGCACCCATTGTATCGATTTATCGACTGACAATCAATACAATCGACATGCCAATGGCAAAGAATTTTGTGCTAACAATAGACTAGGTTTACCGTCATGTTTTGATAAACCGTCGGTGTTGTTATAAAATCTCGTAACTACGGCTTGATAGAGAATGTTTGCATTAAATCCCAATTTTCAATGACACTGTATAATTTGGAAAAATCTCAGGAACTGAAGGAAGGACAGACAGACGAAGAAGTTACATCAATAAACGACCACCTTTGGTGGCGTTCGAAAATCTTAGATATTCTATCAATTGCCTTTCAGAAAACGAGTAAGAACTAGGGTCAGGTATCGCAGCTGATTAAAAGTTTACTTTGGCGTCAAGAACTTATCATCTGATTATTTTTCAAAAGATCTGCTAAATATAATTGTTTTCAATGTTTTTTTTTATCTTATATCAAGTAAGCGGAAAAATCAAAAGAGTTGAATCTTGGTTATGAAGAAATAAGAATTAATATTTTACATGTACAACTTTGTATGGCATATTGCACCTTGAAGTGTTAATATCTTAACACTTTCTGATACAATACTTGGTTTTGGAAATGATGTTGACCAGTTTATTCCTCTTTGTCTCAATGCTTATATATCATCTATATATAAACATAATTCGTTTTTGTTAGAACATAATTATGTTGTATCATTATAGTGTATCTGTATTATTTGTCGTTTTGGAAATCTTGAAAGAGGTAAAGCATTATATCGCTGCTTTTCAACAAAAATCTCGTATTTGCAGCTTGAAATAAGCTACAGATACGAGGTTTTTGTTTAAAACCGACTTTTTGTAAATCTAATTTCAGACAGAAGTCGACAACAGCAATGGATAACAAATCGGACACCTTAGAACTGCAGGAACTTGATGATGTTGGAAAATGTCATGACGAAAAGACCCTTCGGATTTTTACCATATGTTTTACATCAGCGTGTCTCGTTCCATCGATATTTGGGAATATACTGATTATTATAAGCTACACAAGAGTCATGCATTTCAAGAAGTTTACCATGTATAAATACGTCCTAAATATGGCGGTATCTGACCTTTTGGTTGGTTTAGTCATGGTGTTGTATCCGGCAGCTGAAATATTTACAGAACTGAAACGTTACAAGTATTTCTGTATCACTAGAACCGTGTTTGTTTTGATATCCATTACTTCATCAGTATTGTTTTTGAGTTGGATATCAATTGATAGGTTTCACGCCGTTGTTTTTCCTATACATCATAAAGTGAAAATGACAAGTGAACGTTTGGTTGCGACAATCATTATCATAACCTGGCTGGCCGCCGTAGCTTGTGGAGCAGCGGTATTTGGTTTCAATAATCTGGAACATGCTAAAAACTATGACCCTGAAATAAAATGTATGAATATTGACATCATTGCGCCAAGCTATTACGTGAATAAGGATATTGTCCTTGGAACAACACTCTGCCTGGATTTAATTCTGTACATTTTTGTGTTGAGAGCCATCATAAAAAGTAATACATTTAAAAGAAGTGAAGGGAATGCGTTCAAGAAAACAAAGCTTATGGTCATAGTGTATATAACATTCTTAATTTGTTGGGGACCCTTGATGCTATGTAATCTTATATTGAACTATACGGATCATCAGTCAACCGAATCTCTAATATGTGCTAGGTACTATCTGTTTCTTGTTGGTATTTCACAATCATGTACTAATTGGGTGTTTTATGGTATTTGGAACAAACATTTTCGACAGGCATTTCGTAATATAATCTGTTTTCGCAAAGCAAATGAACAGACAGCTAGCATGGGCAGCACTCCTTCTTAACTGTTTAATATTTCCTTCGCTGAGAAAAGCCGAACATCTGGAATTTAAAGCCCAGAAAATATTGAGTCAAAAGCAGAAATGGTGGGAAAAAGTACTTTCTTCCTTTGTCTCGTGTTTTAGTGACGTAAAAAAGTTATTTCTTGCGGTAGGATATTATGACATAGGTTTAATAACGACTATCTCTGTGTAAGGTTTTGTCTGTTTCATCTTGGTATGTCATGTATCTTCTATTGAATATTGGCACCGTAACATATTAACGGTGCGATTTTTTTTCTTCTAAAATCAGAATATTTATAGCAGCAGGCTAACACATGACGGAAGATGTAAAATCACGTGATATGTGCAGAAGACAAAAAGTAAATCGAACAAATGGAAGTGATTTATCTTTCAAATACATGTAGTTCTTCAAAAGAGGAGAAATGAGAATAGTGGTCTCTAAGAAGCACAGGTTTTGTACCCGTTTCGGTCACATATTTTATATAAAACCTATATATTAAATCAATGTTTATCAAAGAGGCCTTTTGTCTGAAGGAGTGAACTTTCAAATTATGAACAAACTGTATTTATGAATATAACATCACATACAGATTTTGATTAACTGAATTTTGATCTGCTTCTCTTCCATATATATGACTGATATGTGTATCTATATCTATTTGATCATTTGTTGCCTTTGTGTGTTTATACCTTTGCTGTTTGACAAGAAACTGTTAAATTGACGTCAATAAAGTATATTGTCTATTGTCTATCGTCCATAATATGAAATTGAAAAACCGCCCACTTCTTTCTTGTTAGGATGCACTGTCATTTGGAACACCACGGACAATTCTGTCGAATGATACCTTGGATGTAAATCGTGGATCTACTTCCAGATTATGAATAGAATTGAACAACAACACTAAACGTAAATTATATAACGTATAAATTATAAACGTATAATTACCTGTACTTCAATGATCTGTTGTATAAAAACCAGTCAGGCTTCCTTCGTGGACACTCGACTGTCTACCAGCTCCTTGAAATCTATCATCAAATTGTCTCATCTTTAGATTCTAAACAAAACATCTGTATGATTTTCTGTGATATTTCAAATGCATTTGATAGAGTTTGGCATAGAGGACTTGTTTTCAAACTTCGTGAATATGGAATAAGTGGACCCCTACTGAATTGGTTTTCCAATTATCTCGCAAATCGCAAACAGTCAGTTGTAGTTAACTCTATTAGTTCAAGGTCAAGGTCAATAAACGCTGGTGTACCGCAAGGCTCTGTGCTGGGCACTGTATTGTTTCTAGTCTATGTTAATGATATATCAGAACATCTGTTAAGCATTTCGCGACTATTTGTGGATGATACATGCCTTGCTTGCTCAGCATTACAATATTCTGAACCATGATCTTGTTGTGATCTCTAACTGGGCCAAACAGTGGTTAGTAAGTTATAATCCGTCAAAGACAGTTGCCATGTTATTCTCCACTACAGATATTGACCACCCAACCCTGCTTTTTGATGGTGTTCAGATCCAATTTGTAAACGAACACAAACATTTAGGATTAACATTGAGTTCTAATGGTAAGTGGCAAGTACATATAGACAACCTAACGAAATCAGCATCTAAAATACTGGGAATCATGAGAAGTTTAAAGTTCAAGTTGAAACGAGACTCGTTAACCCAAATATATATTTCCTTTCTTCGTCCAATCTTAGAGTACGCTTCGGTGGTATGGGACAACTGCACTACTCGTGATAGAGATAAATTAGAAAAAATACAGATCGAAGCTGCCAGGATAACTAGTAACCGGTCTTACACGATCAGCATCACTAGCTAGTATCTATAGAGAAGTTGGATGGCTAAGTCTTGAAAACAGACGGAAATACCAAAAATTGATTCTAGTCTTTTAAATAATGAATGGTCTCACCCCGAACTATCATACCGATATATTCCCTAGACAAGTCAATAATAGGACTAGCTACACATTACGAAATGCCACAGACTTGGACCTAATCGCTTGCAGAACCGAACTTTTTGCAAAATATTTCTTTCCATCAGCTGTTTCAATTTGGAATGAACTTCCACCAAATATAAAATCTATTAACTCTCTATCATTATTTAAATCAACAATTTTAAGGATGTTTGAAGCTCCGATGGTTCCTCGTCATCATTTTAGTGGAGATCGGACATACTCTGTATATCAAGCAAGGATACGTAATAACTGTAGCAATTTGAATTTCGATCTATACAAGAATAAAATTATACCAGACGCTCGTTGTAATTGTGGACACGAAAATGAGGATGCCAATCACTACTTTTTTCAATGTACACAGTACAATGCTTCAAGGCTAAAACTTTTCCATTCTTTACATCCCTTCCATCCGCTGAGTGCAAAATTATTGTTGCTAGCTTCACGAGACCTTAGTCTTGAAGAAAATAATTTAATTTTCCTTCATACCCAAACATTTATAAAAGAGTCTAACAGATTTACTTAACGTCATGCTGTAGCTCCTATATTACAAATTCGACACTCGCGTGATGCTTTGTTCCGGAATCATTTGCCCGACCAACAGTTGGTATATCTCTAAGATACTACCTCAATTTCCATCCAAAAATTCATTGATTTTTGAATTCTTCTTATGAAATTATCACTTTAACGTTTTCTTGCCTATTTCATGACTGGAAGTACATTGTCTTCTTTGGAAATAAGCCTTTTAACGAAATTCTTTGTCGGTGTTGTTGTAGGACCCCGTAACTCCAGTTTTAAGTATGCTGGATTTGCGAGGTTTTGCAATTACGCTGACGCGTAAGTCTTTAAATAACGAAGACATCTATTAGTGTATAATTTTCAAAAGGGAATGGCCGAATCTAAGTTGCGAGAACTTGTGGCCAAACCCTTTTGCCATGATATTTAATTGTGTATATTGTTAAGTGACATGTAAATATATTGGCAATAAAATATGTTTAAACTACACTAAACTAAACGTAAAGTCAAAACTTGTCTGTTATTAATTTATTATCAACAACGAAGCGACAATGATACTGAAATACATTGTTTGCAGTTCCAATGTCCTCTCTTTTTAGAATGATTTCAACCTGCGAGCCCCGAAAGTTGGCATGGTTTTTCATTTGGACGACCCCGAAATCTACTTTATGAAGCGTAACTACTTCCGGCGAAGAAATCGCATTTTTTAACATTTCTTCATACACATACTTCCTAGAGAATTATCCGAGGTAATCCAAATGGAGGCACCGTAATAGTATACATGATGTTTTTTTAAATCTGTTGGAATTAGATCTGCGTACTGATTGTCTGTTGGACGGCCTTCCGGGATATTCTTAAAGAAATAAACTTGTTATTACACTTTCCCAAACAACAACATTTAAGATTGTTCTGATTTGGATTTTGAAGCTACAGTGGAAGTCGGAAAAAAATCATGGTGATGAAAATGATTGGTCGATTCTCTATGTTATCATGCTTTGTGTGTGTGAATGTCTAACACAACATAACTCCGCCCCTTAGTTTTGCATAAAATGACATCGACGCAACATCGCCAGAGTAAAAAAATGTTAATGAAATTTTCTCAGAAACAAAGAATACAACCGTGCGAAAAATGATTTTTATGTAACCATTGTTCCTGTAAAATTGCTCGCATAGAAAAAACCCAGTAGAACTTGTGTAAAACATGCAATGAAATCGCAATGGATTCGGGCATACAGACTGACAGGCAAGTTTGATAATTTTGGTTATGGCGTTGTCGATCACGGTAGCAACAATCATTCGACATGGCAGTACAGCCGGACAGGTCACAGGTAAGAAATAAGTATCAACACTTAAACTTAAACATAAAAAAAAAAAAAAAAAAAAAAAAAAAAAAAAAAAAAAAAAAAAAAAAAAATCGTACCTGGATCAATTACAAAAGAGTTCCTGAAAGTTTCATTTTCAAAGCGTTATCCATGAACTAATCGGTTTGGCATGTCTGGGGCGTTTTGGAGTAGTATGGCAGTCAAAAGACAACACAAAAATATGTTCGTACAGTTAACACAAATTTATTATTCTTGGAAGCATTTTAACGACAAATTTTATTTTTACAATATCCACCACCACCACACTGCGTGTAAGCAATATAAAATGGCAATTATTTTAACAATTAACATGATTTGGCGTATTGGTAATATATCGAATCTTTAGAAAGTAGCTCACAAATATTCGCTCTCCTACGCTAAAGATTGGATTTCAAGGGAGACTACTCTTGTCCAAAATTGTAATAATTAGGTGTCACTTAAATACCCTAAAAATGGTGTTCAAAATGATTAAGGTTACATAAATAAGTGTTTATTGTGTTCAATATGTTTGATTCTGTTTAAAAAGTATCAATTTGGGAAAATTTAGTGATGGTTTAGAATTTGTTATTAAAACTTTTTTCAAAAGTAGCTTAAATTGCCTTTTTAGCTCACTTGAGCTCAACGAGCTCAAGGGGAGCTCTTAGGGTCAGTCACTATCCGGCGTCCGTCGTCCGTCGTCCGTCGTCCGTCGTCAACAATTGCTTTAAACATCTTCTCCTCCTCAACCACTGGGCCAATTCTGGGCAAAACTGGGCAGAAATGTTCCTTGGGTGACCCTTTTCAAAATTGTTCGTGAATTTTTGATTCGTCAAAAATTGTGGGCGTGGCAGGGCGGGGCTTATCAGACTTAAAGAAATCGTTAGGAAATTCTTCAAAAATCTTCTCCTCCTCAACCACTGGGTCAATTCTTTCCAAACTTGGCAGAAACGTTCCTTGGGTGACCCTTTTTAAAACTTGTTCGTGAATTTTGGATTCTTCAAATATTGTAGGCGTGGTAGGGTGGGGCTTATCGGACTTAGAGAAATCATGTGAAAAATCTTAAAAAATCAATTATCAGGCAAATTTGAACTAAGCTTGGCAGAAATGTTCCTTGGGTGACCCTTTTCAAAACTTGCTCGTGAATTTTTGATTCGTCAAAAATTGTGGGCGTGGCAGGGCGGGGCTTATCAGACTTAAAGAAATCATTAGGAAATTTTTCAAAAATCTTCTCCTCCTCAACCACTGGGCCAATTCTTTCCAAACTTGGCAGAAATGTTCCTTGGGTGACCCTTTTCAAAATTTATTCGTGAATTTTGGATTCGTCAAAAATTGTGGGCGTGGCAGGGCGGGGCTTATCGTACGTAGAGAAATCATGTGAAAAATCTTAAAAAATCAATTATCAGGCAAATTTGAACTAAGCTTGGCAGAAATGTTCCTTGGGTGACCCTTTTCAAAACTTGCTCGTGAATTTTTGATTCGTCAAAAATTGTGGGCGTGGCAGGGCGGGGCTTATCAGACTTAAAGAAATCATTAGGAAATTTTTCAAAAATCTTCTCCTCCTCAACCACTGGGCCAATTCTTTCCAAACTTGGCAGAAATGTTCCTTGGGTGACCCTTTTCAAAATTTATTCGTGAATTTTGGATTCGTCAAAAATTGTGGGCGTGGCAGGGCGGGGCTTATCGTACGTAGAGAAATCATGTGAAAATCTTAAAAAATCAATTATCAGGCAAATTTGAACCAAGCTTGGCAGAAATGTTCCTTGGGTGACCCTTTTCAAAATTTGTTCGTGAATTTTTGATTCGTCAAAAATTGTGGGCGTGGCAGGGCGGGGCTTATCAGACTTAAAGAAATCATTAGGAAATTCTTCAAAAATCAACCACCGGGCCAATGCTTTCCAAACTTGGCAGAAATGTTCCTTGGGTGACCCTTTTCAAAACTTGTTTGTCAATTTTTGATTCGTCAAAAATTGTGGGCGTGGCAGGGCGGGGCTTATCGGACTTAGAGAAATCATGTGACTAGAAAGACCTGAAGGTCTTGAGTCGCTCCACAGGCCTGAATTTCTTTTAATATTAAATCCAAGTTTTGACTAGATTTTTGAATACTTGTGGTTCGTACAGCAAAAACAAAGTCAAAAGCAGCAATCATGTGGTCAATGCAAAAAGAAAGTAAATGATTGACTAATATTTTAGGGATGTAATAGAGTGATAATAAAATTGAAAACTAATTTTTCAAATCAAGGACACATAATTCAGTCTGTATATTTAAAATCAAATCGAAAATTAAACACATGCAAGATCTTATGGTCACTATCATTCTGTTCAAATTTTGTCTATATTAGTCAATATTTGTGGCTTCAAGAGTGGAAAAAGTGTCGAAAACTGAAATTTTGTCAATTTCAAGGGCACATTACTCATATTGTAACAGTGTGATCATGTTGAAAATTACACATAAGCAAGATCTTGTTGTCAACAAGATTCTTTCCAAGTATCATCTTGATTGGTTAACATTTGTGGTTGTTAGAGTGAAAACAAAGTCGAAAATGGCAATTTTGTCTAATTCAAGGGCACATAACTCATGATTTAAGATTTCGATCCAGCTGAAAATTACACACAGGCATCATATAATGCTTATATATATTCTGTCCATGTTTTGTCTTGATTGGTCATTATTTGTAAATTTTAGAGTAAAAATAAAGTCAAAACCAGCAAAAAAGAGCAGAAAATGGCAATTTTTGGCAATTTCAAGGGCACATAACTCATGCTATAAATTTAAGATCAAGCTGAAAGTTTTACCAAGGCAAGATCTAATAGTCAGCATCATTCTGTCAAAGTTTTGTCTTGTTTAGTCAATATTTGTAGTTGCTAGAGTGAAAACAAAGTAAAATAAACAGCCGAAAATTGCAATTCTGTCAATTTCAAAGGCACATAACTCATGATGTAAAATTCAGATCAAGCTGAAAATTTTACCAAGGCAAGATCTTGTAGTCAGCATTACTCTGTCAAGGTTTTGTCTTGATTGTTCAATATTTGTAGATTTTAGAAGAAACTAAAGTCAAAACCTGCTATTTTTGACATTCAAGGGCAGATAACTCGGGTTATTCTGATTCAATCCATTTTCGTTGAAGGAATCTGAGAGAGGGTCACCCAAGGACCATTCCTGTGAAGTTTGGTTGAAATCCATCCAGTAGTTTTCGAGAAGAAGATTTTTAAAGAAAAAGTTTATGGACGGACGGACACACGCACGCACGCACGACGGACACACCACCATGACAATAGCCCGCTGGCCTAAAAGGCCAGTAGAGCTAAAAATGATGCAGATGACAATTTTGACAATCCTTGAATTTGGAGTTAGAAAACATTGTGGTTGGTGAAGAAATTGCTTTAATTCAATGCAATTTCTTCATTTTCTACAATGTTTTCCAAAGCATTTAGCCTTACTTCCCAATCCTTTTCTATAAGGTCCTGCTTGGGGAAGGGTTATAAAGAATAACATGTTTCTTCTGAAGGCCATGAAAATTACACTGGTCAAAACTAAAGGCCAAAGCTGACACCTGCAGAAGATGGCAGTAGTTGTATTATATAACATTATGTAAGATTTCTCCCCCCCAATTGCTGGTATTTGGTGTGATTCCCAGTAGAGGGAATTTACAACTATAACCCTTTAATCAGTTCAGTTCTTTTTTACACTTCATGTGTGTCTTAAATCCAATTCCAAACAAGATGAAGACCATTATAGATGAATCAAATAAATTAAATAAATTTTTGAAATGGTTTTGACGTCAACATTGAAACACTTTATGAAAACATTGAAAGAAAAGAAGAAAAAGTTAAGCAAATTCTCCTTTCCACTTAATACTTTCAACATAATTACACTCAGAATCTGTTATTTTGACATCAGTCATTTTGTTAACAGCTCCAACTTAATTGAATCTATAATTTTGAGGCTGATCTATTTATTATTTTTCATGCAACTTACCAATTTCGATATATATTGAGCTTTTTGTTACTGATAACAGTTTTACTTTATAATTTTGAACAATAAAGCTCTTTCCCAAACAAGGCCAGCTTTTGATGTCCCTAAAACATTGAGACAAAAAAAATGCTGATAACCAGTATTTAGAGGAATCAGCGCAAAACTATTGTACCTACACATTTTTCAGAAATTTAAAATTTTGTATTTTCTGAATCTTTAGGGAGGAATACATCATGCGTTCTAATATTGGGATTTGAATCTGTATAATTAAAAAGACATTCAAAATTCAAAGAGTATTTAATCTCTTTAACTTTACCCATTACGCAACAAAAAAAGGCTTGTCCAACTTGAAAGAAGTTGCAGACGACAATTTCAATGTAATTAGATATAAAAATTTCACAACTTTTTGGGTAGAAAACATCATGGGAAATGAAGAAATCGCTTGTCACAAGCAATTTCTTCAATTTCCATGATGTTTTCCAAAGATCTTTATCTTGTTAGGAGTCAAAAAGGTCTTGTTTGGGAAAGGGCTAACTAGTGCTGTGAAGTAATGGGTTAAGTTCCCTTACTTTAACCCTTTCCCAAACAAGACCTGCTTTTGATGTTCCTGATAGAGTAGGCTTAAAAGAACATTGAGACAACAGGAGAAAATGCTGATGATCAGCAGTTTGTCCTTTGACCTCAATATTTTCTTGATGATATCGTAAACAAATCCAGTCTTCAAATTCAATTTGTCTTCAGGAGCAGCGTTTTGAATCTAATTTTTTGCCATTTAGAAAATTGTTGAGAAAGTTTTTTGTTTTTTCCCTCTCCTATAAAATTTTAGAAAATGTAGTTACAATAGTTTTGCACTACGCTCTCGAATATCTTTTTTTGCTTAAAAAATTTCTGTGCTTTTTGATACATAAGTTTTATCTGTATCAACAAGTGCAGCAGCTTTCTTATTGTGTACCACCTTAAAAAAATTGTGTGGCTTAACCCTTTCCAAAACAAGACCTGTCTTTGACGTTCTTAAAAGATTAGGTTTTGGAAAACATTAAGGTAAAAGGAGAAAGTGCTGATAATCAGCACTTTTTCTTTTTGCCTCATTTTTTTTTAGCTATTTTGTACACAATTCATTTTTTAGCAACATACCTTTTGTCTTTAGCAACAGCTTTCAAACTGACCCATCATAAAATTTCTCTGTTTGGGAAAGGGTCAAGTAAATTGTACAATGTAGATGAGAAAACATTGATTAAAAGGGAGAAAATGCTGATTATCAGCAATTTCTTCTTTTGACTCAAATTTATCAAAGTGTTTTCTAAAGGGGGCATCAAAACTAGGTCTTTGGGAAAGAGTTAATAGTATGTCTGTGAAGAAACCACACTGTGCATGCAAAGAAGAAAAGTATAGAATCTATCAACTTACAACAACACAGCTTAATCATCCATAAAATCTTTCAATGAACAATCAAACACTTTTCACAAAGATGTGTTCATGTCCCATGTGTGTTTTTTATTTCATCTATAGCTATTTCAACTTATATCACATTTGCTTAATATTGACACAAATATCTTCAAACAAATATTGCCTGCACTGTGACCAACAACCTTTAGAGACACTCTCCCTTCCAAATACACCACTAACTAGTGACCCGGCCTCACTAACCAAGAGTGACCCTCACTAACCTTTAACCTTTTCACCCATTTCACACTTTACTCATTTTTTAGCATTAGCTTCATATCATTATCCATATAAATGAGCACATAACTCAGGAAGCAAAATTAGGATCAAGCTGAAATATACACACTATCAAGATCTAACAGTCACCAACATTCTGCACAAGTTTTGTCATCATTTGTCAATAGTCAAAGTTGTTAGGGTGAAAATGTCATTTTTGACATGCAAGGGCAGATAACTCCAAACTTTCTGGTTCAATCAAAATCAATTGAAGGAATCTGAAAGAGGGTCACCTTAGGATCATTCCTGTGAAGTTTGGTTGAAATCCATCCAGTACTTTCTGAGAAGAAGATTTTTAAAGAAAAAAGTTGACGACCGGACGCACGCACGCACGCACGCACGCACGCACGCACGACGGACACAGCGCCATGACAATAGCTCGCTGGCCTGAAAGGCCAGTGGAGCTAAAAAATCTTTAAAAATCAATTATCAGGCCAATTTGAATCAAGCTTGGCAGAAATGTCCCTTGAGTGACTGTTTTCAACACATGCTCATGAATTTTTGATTGGGTGAAAATTGTGGGCGTGGCAGGGCGGGGCTTATCAGACTTCGAGTAATCATAAGATAATTATTCAAAAATCTTCTTCTCCTCAACCATTGGGCTAATTCTTACCAAACTTGAAAGGAATGTTCCTTGGGTAACCCATTCAAAACTTGTTCGTGAATTTTTGATTTGTCAAAAATTGTGGGCGTGGCAGGGCGGGGCTTATCAGACTAAAAGAAATCTTTAGGTAATTCTTCAAAAATCTTCTCCTCCTCAACCACTTGGCCAATTCTTTCCAAACTTGGCAGAAATGTTTATTGGGTGATCCTTTTCAAAACTTGCTCGTGAATTTTTGATTCGTCAAAAATTGTGGGCGTGGCAGGGCGGGGCATATCGGACTTAGAGAAATCATGTGAAAAATCTTTAAAATCACAATCAAATACACAAAGAACTCAGGTGAGCGATATCAGTGCCATTCAGGCACTCTTGTTTTCGTAACGTTTTTGATAATAAAAAGATATTATAGCGGTAAGATTGTTTTCATTTTTTGTATAAACATAGTACTTACCTACAAAAACAAAACAAAACAAAAAAAAAAAAAAAAAAAAAAAAAAAAAAAACAAAAACAAAAAAAAAAAAAACTAAGTGTTTTTTCTTAGTTATGAGTAAAAATTGGTTTACTTTTTGCAGCTCTGTCCGAAATTGTTCCACTACTTTGATGATCAATTTTCTTCAATATTACCAGCCTTAGACATCAATACGTGTTGTCTTGTGTGTCCATCTGAAGCGGACTAGCTCATAAAGATGCCACTTTGCTTCTGTCGCTCCCTTTCCTATCGCTAAAGCCACATGTTGAAAGCGTAACAGTTAGGGAAATGTAACATCCGAATACTACTACACTTTAATTGACTAAACAGAGAAAATAGAATATACAGAAAAAAAATCTTGTCATATATCAATCAAACATGAAGTAAATGTAAGAAAATACAATTGCTGAAAAAGGTCAATTACCGAAAGAGCTTTATTTCGTTACTTTATGACGTGCCGAAAGGGTCTAAGGTCTAAAATACAGGTGTAGCTAATATGAAAGTAGGCAAAGCCTAAATACGGGTGAAAAAATGTCCGCTTAGTTCATCTACCGATGAAAAACAACAATCGGACTAGATCTACCTCGTTGTCTTTTCTGACACTCAAAACACTGAATTACAAACTGGCAAAATACAGCTGAGTTAAACAAAGTTAATTCATGAAACACTTTTGACTCTGCGAGTGTATTTTTTATCATCGCGAATCGACGTTACTATATGGCAAAGGTACTTGTATAGTCTAAATGAAATTGACTGGAATGTATAGTAGGTATTTTATGTCCAGTTGCATGTAATGTATGATAGGTATTTCATGTCCGAGGGTAGCTGCTTTGGCCCAAGCCTGAAGAGCTTATTTGAAAAAGCTTACACGACGTCTGATAATGCGCGGGAACACAAACGTATCGGAAACGTAGAAAGTCAAACGTTGACGTTATAACCACAAGTCTAATGACGTCGCATAAGCGTCACGTGAACGAAAATGCACGGGAACGTCAACGTCGCGGGAACGCAGAAAAAATATTATGTTTTTTTTTTTAAACATTATTCACATTCAAAGTTACATATGCATTCAGAAACAATAACTGTTTGAAAATATAATTAAGCATTTAGAAACAATTACAATTTGAAAAAATACACAGCGCAGTTGACAAAATCCACATTAAGGTTAGGTCTCTTTCTTATATATTTATAACCAGTTAGGTTTTATCCTTTTTGATTTCATTTTTAGACAAATGGAGTAAAACAAAAAAGAAATCTATTCGACGGATAGCGGTAGAAACAATTATAATGCCTAATGGAAATTTATCATATTTCCAGATTGCATGCGTTTTGAAGTGTCAAAGAAATATTTCGATATAAAGAGTGTTGACTGTGTAGTACAATAATTACCTTGCATGTCTCAACCCTTTCCCAAGGTATCGCTGGAACCAATCAGATTGTCAACTGATACATTTGTTATGAGTAACCAAATCATGACAACGGGCGGGAAAAAGCATTGCATTTGCAACTCAAAACGCGAAGATGGGCGATTTTTCTTAAAAATTTCACTGCAATAGACAGAAATTCCCTAACTTTAATCGACAAATTATTATACTTTTGACAATTCGACCAAAAAGCAGCTAATGTTTACATAATCCGCATGACGTATGACGCGAAAGACAACGCGCGTTAATGACGTCATCAATAATGGACGTAAACAACCAACAGAACAACCGCTAGGCGGCGCTTCGCGATTTCAAGAAAATCGGACTAAATCCGCCAAGGGTGAATACAAACGTAGGTGGGTTCAACCTTGGCTAGCGAAGATGCTCAGATCCAGTCTTATCAAGCTGAAATGGCGATAAAAATGAGATGTATAAAAACAGATTCTCATTGGTCATTCGAAAAAAAAGGTCAAGGGTTCAAAAATAAATTTTGTGGTGCACCCATGATATAGAGGTATACCTATAAATTTATAGGTGTACCAGTTTTAAGATAGAAGCGTAGGCTACCTACAATTTTATAGGTGTATTCATAAATTTGTAGGTGTACATGTATTTAAATAGATCGAGGTGTACCTATAAAATTACATCTACGCTTCTATTTTAAACATTAGACACTTTCCGTACCTCATATGACTTTGCATGGAAAATACATTTACAGTGTGCGTATGATAATTTAGAGTGGAATAATTGATATAATAACAAATATACATGTACTATTTTTAGCGCAAATAGACTACATTTTAAGGCAAAAACCTCTGGCTACACCTTCGGTATTTGCCGTACACACGTAATCCGTCGCACATCGGTTTTTATTTTCACTAAAAGCCTCTAAACTTGTTATCATTTCATTAATCAACAATTATAATTGTATAGTCCACTCTTTTGATTAAATTGTCCCATTGCAATCTATTCAAAAGTAATTTTTGAATCCTTTCACAAATACAACCGGATTTTGTCGTCCCTAAAGAATGGTGGTCAGAAAACACTGGCGAGAGAATGCTGATACTAAGCATTTCCAATATATCCTTCTTAATTTCCATACTATAATCTGAACGATCCCCACATGCATTTACACATTTTATTTTCGTTCGTCTGCAATAGATTGGACCGTCATATGCAAGTCAGTTTTGGAAAGTGTTAATTTATTAATGGTAGGGCGCATTTTGTACGAATCATGCTTTTAATCTGAAATACAATTATCCTAACCCTTTCCAAAATAAACGCAAATTTTGAAGTCCATTACATGAAAAGTTTGAGAAAGCAATGATTCGAAAGAAGACAATGTAACTTATAAACAACATTTATTTCTTTTCCCGTCTAATTTAGAACTATGCTTTTTAATACAGATATCCTATCTTTGATAACAACCATCTAGTCCTTAGTGGCATATATCAAAACCGAGTAAGCCTTAATCGTTTTATGCTAGGGAAAAATATAATGCCTTTGGGTGTCTGGCGGTCATTACCCCAAACACGGCGGTTTGGGGTCATAACCGCCAGAAACCTAATGCATTATATTTTCCCAAAGCATTAAAAGGAAAATGTTGTTTGTAAACATTTGGGGTATCACGTGACACGATCAAACAACAGCCGTATAAAACCATCTGTTCGTGACCGATTTGAAAAATAGTTAAAGAAGTTAAGAAAGAACGGGACGTGAAGGAATATTTTAAGGAGCACTTGATAAAAATTATCGACAGACAATCACAATTTGGGAAAGACATTTACACTGGTCAGACGATAAAAAGGTATATTTATTTGTGTGTTTTATTAACAATGTTTTCTTTAGTTCAATATAGAATATATTATCTTAATTCCCTGGAGATTTGAGCTTGCATGACTCTAAAAGTTGACGTCATATATAGATATATACCTCCTATACACGTTAGACATAATCATTGTTGTCGTATTTTCGAAAATTAGAATATATAATAATGAACATTTGTATTTGTATATTTTTTTAAAATAATAATAATAATAATAATAATAATAATAATAATAATAATAATAATAATAATAATAATAATAATAATAATAATAATAATAATAATAATAATAATAATAATAATAATAATAATAATGAAATAATAACAATAATAATAATAATAATAATAATAATAATAATAATAATAATAATAATAATAATAATAATAATAATAATAATAATAATAAAAGTAATTAAACGATGTATGAACCTAGGACCACAGAAAGGTTTCTTACAAAGGTATGTCCTTGCATTTTATTTCTATTTAAGATTCATACGTTGATAAATTATCATGATTTTGTTTTTCATGTTGTTATACATTTGCCATTTTGATAAAATTACTACTGAAATATCAAGAGAGAATATTAACGCGAAATCCTTCTTTTGAGACATCCTATTAAGTTATTAGTCTATAAACCATGGGTAGTTAATAGTTCTGTTGGTAAATCTGTACCTTTTCATAATGCAAATACCCACAAACTAATATTGAAATTAAACGTTTAAATTTAGATGAAATTAACAAATTATTCAGTGTATAAAAGCAATGATATCTAAATTATTTATCGCTATTAAGTATTACAAGTACATCACGCACAGAAACCATAGAAAGAATATTTCTAGATAATTGTAACCAATACAATTACATACCGATTTATAGCAAATACTCTGTCATGATAATCAATTGTACATTGCTCAAAATAATTGAAAAAAAAAAAGAAACCCAAAATTTTGTCATTGATAGACCAGTGCTTGTATTTGTAAAACCGTATTTTACGATGGTCAAAAATAAAATCTGGTTTATTGCAATCTTAATTATTAAAAAGTACTTACATCTACATATTAAATGGTGATCGATATTTTGAGAATAGTGCGATTTGAGGGTCGTCGAAAAAAGTCATTCAAAATTTTGTTTTGAGACAATAAACTAGTCAAAATAAAACTTAACACATGAAAGCATATACAAAACAAACCAGAAGTGACATAAACATGCGGTATCCTTTTTCAATGTATTATTTTGTACCTTTATCAAGCACATACTATAATTTAAGGTGAACAATCAAAACAATCAAATTGATCACTTCTGAAGTGCTCAGTAAACTCGAACAGTCTTTTCCATATGCACACGTTAAAGCATTCATATCAAAACACTATATTAACTACTTTTGAATCAAGACTTTGTTTTGACGTTCCCTTGAAGCAAGACACAGGGAAACACCTTAAGAAAAAATGCTTATAACTGGTATTTGTATCAATCTTTTCTATTATATATGTATATCATAGACACATTTCTTAAGACCAATTTTGTAGTATTTTGTGTTTGGCTAATATCTGGTCGTTTTGAATGGATCAATACATTATATTTGATAATGTGGTTCAATATATATTTTCAGACAGAATCCGAGAACAGCAATGGACAATAAATCTGATTCCTTTCCACAAGATGAGGTTGGAAAATGTCATGACGGAAAGACACTTCGGATTTTTACCATATGTTTTACATCAGTGTGCCTTATTCCATCGTTATTTGGAAATATACTCATTATCATAAGTTATACAAGAGTCAAACACTTCCAGAAATTTACCATGTACAAATACGTCCTAAATATGGCGGTATCTGACCTTCTGGTTGGTTTAGTCATGGTGTTGTATCCGGCAGCTGAAGTTTTTACAGAACTAAAACGTTACAAATACTTTTGTATCATTAGAACCGTGCTTGTTTTGATATCCCTAAGTTCATCAGTGTTGTTTCTGACTTGGATATCAATTGATAGATTTCACGCTGTTGTTTTTCCTTTACACCATAAAGTGAAAATGTCAAGTAAACGTTTGGTTACGGTTATTATTATTCTAACGTGGGTTGGCACCACAGCATGTGGAGTCTCGATATTTAAACTTAATACACTGGGACATGCTGACAATTATGACCCTGAAATAAAATGTATGAATATTGACATCATTGCGCCAAACTTTTACGTGAATAAGGATATTATCCTAGGAACAATACTTTGTCTTGATCTGATTTTATACATTTTTGTGTTGAGGGCCATCACAAAAAGCAACACATTCAAAAGAAGTGGAGGGAATGCTTTCAAGAAAACAAAGCTTATGGCCATAGTATATATAACATTCTTGATTTGTTGGGGACCCCTGATACTAAGTAATCTTATATTGAACTACACGGGCAAGTCGAATGAATCTCTCATATGTGCTCGGTACTATCAGTTTTATCTGGGTTTATCACAGTCATGTACTAACTGGGTGTTTTATGGCATTTGGAACAAACATTTTCGACAGGCTTTTCGCAATATCATCTGCTTCACAGAGGAAACGAACTCATAACTCCTATAGACAGCAACCCTCCTTGACTATTTACTATGTCCTTTGCTGATAAATGTAGGACTTCCAGTAAATGAAGCACGAAATGCAGGGGAACAACAGTTTCTTTTGTCTCAATATTGTTTCATATTGTTTCTATTAGTAAAGTCAGGGCTTTTGGGAAAGCTTTAAAGAATTTGAACAAAAGTTTATTCTGCGCAAGGTTAAGTCTGTTTTATATTTATTGGTGTTTCACATCATGTACTATTGTACTCTCCAACGACGAGTTCTATTGATTAAACCATCAAATATGACCTCTGCAGTTTTCGGTACGCCAACAGCCTATTTGGTCGTCATAATCTAATTATAGCACATCATTTGAATTATCGAATCAAAATCATCCAGCTTTACCTTGCGTGATCATTACGTATACATTACGTCTCTTCTATTTTTGGCTGAAGCCGGTAACATTTGAATTATCGAATCAAAATCATTCAGTTTGATCTTGTTTGATTACGTATACATTACGTCGCTTCTATTTTTGGCTGAAGCCGGTAATTTTAAGCGTCAGCCAATGAAAGGTTGTATCAGCTTTTGTTTTGTTGTGTAAAGCCAACGATTGGATACTGAAATCCCGCCAAGGCCCGAGATTAGACGTGAAATGACCCCGCGAGAACAGAGCTCATTCTATCGAAATGGAATGTAGAGATAATGTGCTCTGTTCATAAGAGAGTAGTACTATTGTAGAAAGGTAAGGTAACATTTTTTAAACCCTTTCCCAAACAAATCCTGGTCTTGACGTCCCTACGAAAATTAGAATTTATGCTGTGCCATTTTGGTCTGTAAGAAGCAGAATATCACATGAAAGAAGATTCCAAATCACATGATAGAAGATATACAGATGACAGAAGACCAAAAACAAATCGAACATGTCTTCAAAACGGAAGTGTCATATCTGTCGAGCCCAGATAGCCCAGGGTTGCGTTCAGTGAGACAAAACGTTAGCTAACAGTTAGCCGTTTCATTCGTAATACTCTGTCAATTCTGTGAAATTTGGTTCAAAGAAGTTGCGAATGTTGGTAACGTTAGCTAACAGTTTGTCTACTGAACGCAGGGCTGTTGGTAACGTCGGAGTCTGTCAGTCCAGGGGGTCGTGAGTTCGATACAAGGCACGGCAAGTAGGCTATCCATTCTAAAATTTGACAAAAGTAATTTGTCTTTCACCAATTGGTTTAAGTCATCTTTAGATATGAAAGAGCAGCCGGAGGCTTGGTTTGGACATTGTGGTAGTACTGGCGAGAGAAATAGCAGGAATCATAGTTAACCAAGGTGCTCCAGCCGCCGCGATATGACCATGACAGTTGCAAACGGCATTAAACCCAAATAAATCAAACCATATCTATCAACTAGCTCTTCCAAAAGGAGGAAATAAGAATGGTTATCTCCAATCAGAACACGTATAAATCTGCTTTAAACATGCTAAATATGCGCACTTTTTACATAAGGAGTTGTCAAGAGTGCGATCACGCGATCTATTCTGTTTTCCCTCTTCTGCGCTCCTATTCGGAAGAGGTAGAAGATTTGCCAGAAAAAGAAGAGTCCCATTAGCACGGTGTATAATCACGTGACTTAGAATTTCCGATAATCTTTAATAACTTTGTCAATACTTGACCAATTTGAATTCGGTTTGAAGCAGAGAAGGTGTAAAAATGTCAGGTTGTGGTACATATTTAAAAACCATCCGATAAAAAGTTATTGAAAATAAACAAAAATTTTGCTTTATCTTCAATAACTTTTTTATCATTTGATTTTTCAAAAACTAACCACGTCCATGTAATGCGTAACATCTGTCCACATTCTCTGCTTCAAACCGAATTCAAATCGTTCCCGTATTAACAAAATTATTGAAGATTTTCAGTAATTATTGCATCACGTGATTATCCACCATGATTAGATTTAACTGGAAGTGGGAGTCACAAGTAACTTCCGTTTACTAGATAGTTAAATCGAACAACATTAACGATCTTCCTCTTTCAGAAGATCTCTTCTGGCTTAAATCGAGACCGGCTTTTATGACAACCTAAGTACATATCGGTATAGTCTGTAAATAGTGACCTGAACCCGACGAATATGCAATGAGTAATTGTGACACGGAATAATCAATACTTGCCAGCAATCATCACTGTCGAGCAGCGTCGATAGTTTCCATAAGCATTTGGACTTTGTATTCTGCACGTGCTCCTTGTGTCAATATGCGTCGGAGAGCGGTTATTTCGCGTCACAGTTACTCATTACATATTCAACAGGTTCAGGTCAATATTTACGGAGTATATACTCTCTTAAAAACAGAGCACATTATCTCTACATTCCATTTCGATAGAATGAGCTCTGTTCTCGCGGGGTCATTTTACGTCTAATCTCGGGGCCTTGGCGGGATTTCAGTATCCAATCGTTGGCTATACACAACAAAACAATTTAAAAAGCTGATACAATCTTTCATTGGCTGACGCTTCAAATTACCGGCTTCAGCCAAAAATAGAAGCGACGTAATGTATACGTAATCAAACAAGATCAAACTGAATAGTCTACGGACTCTAAATCCTACGATGACCCCTGATGGCATTTTTTGTTAATGCTCGGCATCCATGCTAGAATTGTTCCTTAGATTATTACAAACAAGATAGGGGTGGATGCCCAGCGTGATTTTTCGATTTAAGGTCACAGTGAGGTCAAAGGTCAATGAGTGCAAAAATCAAGAAAAAATGGCTTTTTAGATAAAGCAAAATTATTTGCGTCCACACAAAATGAAAGCAATGTAAACGAAATCAAATTAAGTGAATCAGAATTGGACAGAGGCTCACCCAGAGCCTAAATTGTCATTTTCAAGCACTATTTTACCATATTTATGCTAAAAAACGCTCAGGTCAATAACAAAATAAAGCACGATACTTAACGAAAATTTGATTGAACTTGAGTAAAAGGTTTAGTTCTATTATTACACACAAATAATCCAATGCATTCTTGTAACCAAAGGTAGTAATGCTAGAAATATTCTAGACTAATTCAAACAAAGTTAGGATGCATGCTTAGTGTCTGTTTCGAATTCGCGGTCAGAATGAGGTCACATGTAAATTTCATTCAAACGTGCGGGACTGGCAAATAGTTAAGCAGATAAGTGCAAACATCATGCACTTGATGATGCAAACATCAAACTTGGCACATACATTTATAAGACAATACAGTTTAATAAAAACCCATTAGCCACTCAAAAAGTCTAGATGGCCGCATTTTTTTCAAGATGGCCGCCATTGACGTGTGAAAGATACCGCTTTTACAATAAAAGCCGATTACCTTAAATAAAAGCCGATTTTTCTACTTTTCACAACAAAATGAATGTTTCCAAACATGAGAAAACAGAATTTTGGAATGTTTTATGCACACAAATTACAAGATGGCCACCATTTACCAAGATGGCAGCCATTGACGGGTGGAAAATTACAATTTTTACCATAAAATCTGATATGGTTGTCCGCTTTTATATAGCAAAATGTATGTTTTTAAACACAAGATAACATAATTTTGAAATGTTCTATGCATAGAATTACTATTTTCCATATTGTGAACAATACATTTTGGCAAAAAAAGATAATTTATTAACCTAGAGGCACATTGTTTCTGTCCAGACAATTGTATTAAAATGCATGCAGACTTTCTACTTCAAAACGCAATCTTTTAAACTACGACCCTTTTAATTTCTAGTAATGGCTATGGTGAAATATTTCTCAATAGGAAGTGTTATACTTAGAACCAGTTCTATGCTTCCCTTCATTTTGGTCAGAAATAATGTGATGTAAGACGTATGCTCGTAAACCTTGGTGCATAAATTACCTGACCCTGGTCTCTTTAAATCGTAGCGTGCATACCTCACCACTATGATTTCTTGAAGCGTCAGAATTTACATCTGCACAATCCAGGGATGCGTAGGCTAAGCCTATAGCATCAATCTTTGCATGACTTCTTGTACCCACAATAATTGACGCAAGTTAATCCAAAATCCAGACAGTATGCTATGTGATTCTTCATTGCTTCCATTTCTATTTAGGAAAGTTTAGTACTTCCATTTTGGCGATAGTTATTTGACCGCAGTGGTACAAGGTAGACCTTTCCAAAGCTGCACTAGTTGGGGCACTATGCATCATATAGATTTTTTATGATAAAAAGAAAAGAACTGGGCCCCTTGTCATATAACCGTAAATCTGAAACAACATCACAGACAGTGAAAGCATGAAAGACTCTCTCTTTCTTCCCTAAAAAACAGTGCATTATATGTAGTGACGTTTAGCATAAGGTTATACCTTAAACGAAAGCTTCTCAATACCAATATCATTTTGTCTTTGAAATACACTGGTTATTATCATAAGGACGTCTGTGCTGCTGACTTTGATTATGCTGCTGACTTTGATTATCAAACATGTATATGTTCATGATTACAAGGCTCAATTTCCTCAAGACTGGCTACCTATAACCCTTTCTTCCCCTTTTACAGTGAAAATATTTTGCCGACATATCTGAACAATCTTTAGCCTGAAAGGTGTTGAAATCAGTCTTGTTGTCAGTGTCTCAACAAAATATATGCCATACTTAAGGTGGAATGCGTTTGTCTATCACTCTGTATTTGATGTCTTGGCCATGCTTTGACCTTTTTTCAGCATTCATAATGGTGTATATGTGTACATCGATAAACCAAATCAGTTAACCTGTGAATGCCCATGAAGGTTTAACTGAAGGAACAGCACATTCGGCTGCATGTTCCTAAAGCATTTGGAGGTACGAAGCGGTTATGTGTTTATCACAGCTGACCCATCAACTATGATAGCTTAGACTTTTGCTTTTGTATCTGAAGCTGCAATTTTGGTTCTTAGAACTGAGGCAACCTGGAACTTAGTATTGCTGTGAAATATTAATTTCCAACCAAGAACAACTGGAATAGATTGATTTTCGTAATAAGAGAATTCTATGAGGGAGATTCCCCATGATTTGCAAGCTTTAAACAAGTTTGAGAAAGACTGACAATTTTATTTTAAAATTCTAAAATACTTTTGACCACAATGAGCTTATTCTGGTTTACCTTATTCAAAAGAAGCCAAGTAGTGATTATTATCTTTAGGTAAAGAGTTAGCAAATCAAAATGTTCTTCCTAAAAAAATCCCCATATCATTCATGACAGTGTGCACCTTTCAAAAATGGCTGAAGAATTGCTGTTTAACCCAAAATGTTTGTTCATGGTATCTAAAATTTCCATTTAAGGCTGGTCATAGTGAAGTCGATTTGCTCATATTGAAAGACCTGAAAGACAGCTGAGTGCTTTGAGTGTTCTGAATATAAAATGCCTCTAAGATGAACAGATATCCCAGTTTGATTATCTTCCAATAGAAACTGTAAGCGGAGTTGCGCACCAAAGAAATTGCTAACATACAGATGGAGGAGTAGACAGACGGAAGGACGAATAATTCCATGACATTATTCGACCATTCAGGTGTCTTATCTTGAGGCGCCTGTGGCACTAGGGCTGAATGTCATCATTTTTCATTGATTACATTGTCGTCATATTTAAAGGTACCTTTAACTCTTTCCCAAACAACAGAATCTTATGAGGCTCCAATTTGGAAGCTCCTGTAGCCGACAAAACGAATCTTTACGAATACTGGAATGTGTTTGTGTATCATAATTATAGCCAGCATTTTCTTCTTTTGCATCAATGTTTTTCAAGGCTCTTTCTACTAGGGACGTGAAAACCAGGTCTTGTTTGGGAAAGGGTTAATGTAATTGTACAGATAACTTGATATCTGAACTGGTCTTGTTCTGGAAACATAAGAAACAAACAAATATAATTCTGCAGTTCCATAAAAGATAACAGCGAAATTGCATTCTGTTCTGACCACTGCCATTAAATCATTTTAGCAAAGATAGGTTAATGAGGGCAAATGTTATGGAAGAGATACAACTTCTGCGGTCATTCCTGCACAGGAACATATTGCCATTTCAAGAGCAGTTACCTTAGCCTATGCTTACAGCAGACGTAATGAAGTGGGATAAGCATATCATGTTATGAGTATTGGACTCACTGGATAGAATTTGGGACACTTACTGAGCTTCAAAATTGAATGGAATTTTGTTTCACCGACTATGTACCCTGTGGTAGATTTCGATGCATTACTCAGGACCGTGGTTAAATAAGGATAGACCACGGTAGAACTCGGATAATTTCTTAGATATACAATTACAAGTGTACACAGACCCTTACACATTATAGAGGACACATTCACACATTAAGAAATGCTTATGACTGAGGCATCGTGGCAAATACCGTTGAAAAAAGACTGAAAACGTCAGAAATATTCAGAGGTAAACCGTTTTTAGCTTTGGAAAGTACGTTTTTCTATCCCATAATAGTCAAAATATTCACAAAAACTCACCTTTTCAATAAAATTATGTCTCTGTGGCAGTTTTCAGCAAATTTAGCACAATTAGAATTAATAATACAGCATGTATAGCAATTAAAATTGTCACAATGACTATTTTAATATGAAATTGCACCCATTTGACCTTTGACCTTGCTGTGACCTTAATTCGAAGTTTCAGACTGGGCATCCACCCTTGGAGGTTTTGTCATACCCCAAAGAATATTATAAGCATGGATGCCGAGCATTAACAAAAAATGCCATCAAAACCATTTTCTAGAGCCCGTACGAATTAGAGTCCGTAGACTAGAATGATTTTGATTCGATAATTCAAATGTTACCGGCTTCAACCAAAAATAGAAGCGACGTAATGTATACGTAATGACCATGCAAGGTAAAACTGAATGATTTTGATTCGATAATTCAAATGATGTGCTATAATTAGATTATGACGACCAAATAGGCTGTTGGCGTACCGAAAACTGCAGAGGTCATATTTGATGGTTTAATCAACAGACCTCTTGGCTTTGGAGAGTAATATCGGTAAAGATCTAATCAGTGTCTGTACGTCTTTTTGTGTGTCAAATAGAAAGACATCTGCTTAAGAAAGCAATCTTTCAAAAATACATTTCTTACGGCAGAACAAATGAGTTTTTTCTCATTCGGATTTTGCTTTAAATTTGCACATAATGAATAAATTATGGTATTTCGAATAAAACCGTTTGATGAGAAAACACTTGTAATGCTCAAACAGTATCTTGGAAACCAAGCGTTCGCCAATTAACCAATTCCCGCACAGTGAGACCTTTTGACGCCCCCAGTAATGCTTCGGAAAACATTGTGGAAAATAATGAAATTGCTTCTGACAAGCAAATACTTCATTTTCCACAAAAATTCTATTTAAAAATGTAGCAATTTATATGATATATATTAGCATATACTTCAAATTGGAACAGTTCCAAACTGTTGCTGTCGGTAAATTTGTCAAGAGGGGACAAACGAAGTTCAAGATCGAGTTTGCTTCTTAATTATTTGGTTAAAAAATAAACAACAAAAACAAAACAAAACAAAAAAAAAACCAACAAAAAAAACAACAACAACAAAAAACAACAACAACAACGTGCGGCACGTGCGCAAACTCATTTCGAAATTCAAAGAATGCACCACAATGAAACCATTTACCGCTAAAGGATAAAGCTGTTTTATATTCCGTTCCATTTCACCTTTCAGTGTGCTGCTAAGCCAACAAGTTATTCGACGAGTTTTCTTCTCAATATCAGAATATACATCGATCTTAAATGCAATATACCGTTAACAAGGATCCACCTTGCCTTCCGAAAGAAAAAAAGAGTATACAAATAACAAAGGAAAGAACAAACAAACTTGAGTTTAAAGCAAGTGACAATTATATGTTTTTGAGGAAAAGAGACTAGATTATAATCTAACGATGAACATATCTTGATAACGACTAAGGATGTTTATAAATTTTCAATATATAGGGCTGCACTTTTTAACTGCCATGAAATAATTATAAGAAAGAACACATTTAAAGTGCTACATTACATTAGTGTCAACGTAATTCTCTAAATGACATTAAACCTGTCCAAAAGGGCAAATTGTAATGGGGGTTCAATTTGAAAGCTGTTGCAGACAGCAAAATGGATGTCGAGACAGAAAAAAATGTTGATAATTAAAACAGAAAATAGTGTGACAAAAGGAGAAAATGTTAATTATTGATCAGCATTTTTTTCTTTTGCCTAAATGTTTTCCCCAAACATCTTATATTAGGGATGTCAAACTCGGCCCTGTTTGGGAAAGGGTTTACAACTAGGCACGGATGAGTAAAATAGTCCATCTAATGCGTGACGTCTGTCCACATTCTGTGCATCAAACCGAATTCAAATTGGTCCCGTATTAATAAAATTATTGAAGATTTTCTGAAATTGTAGCATCACGTGATTGTCCACCGTGTGTATGCTCAAGTAGGTTTGCCTTTTTGCAGATCTCAGCTTAACCGTTTCCCAAACAAGACCTGATTTTGACGTCCCTAATAGAAAAGGCTTGGGAAAACATTTAGGAAAAAGAAGAAACTGCCGATAACCAGCAGTTTCTCCTTTTGCCTCAATATTTTCTAGGCTGTATTGTACACAAATCTAACCTTTATAGCCATCCGTTAAGTCGTCTGCAGCAGCTTTTGATTTAAAATACCCTGATATATTGTTGTTTGGGAAAGGGTGACCCTTTCCAAAACAAGACATGCTTTTGACGTTGGTATCAGAAATGCCCGAGAAGATATCAATGATCAACATTTTCTATTTTTGTATTTTTGTCCTAAAACTTTATGTGATACATTCCCTACCAATACTATCTCTATCGACAGTCATTTTGCTGCCTGTAGTAATTAAATTGCCTGGTCATTTTACTTTTGGAAATAATCTATATGAATGTACGCATCGACCAAGCTAAAGGAAAGATTTCAGAATTATTGCTTTAAAAGCATATGTGTTGTGCATTAAGTCTTTTCATTTATTCAACCGTTTCGGATACGACGGCATTTAAGACCACTTCAAAGCATTTTATGCAGCGTAAATAGACGCTAAGTATATGTGTACATTAAAACGGAGAAAATATTTAAGTGAATGTATAAGTGTGCTAATAATCAGTATAATCTTCATTTGTCTGGCTTTCTTTTCTGGAAATCTATTAGGTGTGCTGAATGTAGAATTGTGCTGATAATCAGTATATTCTTCATTTGTCATGTAATCATTCATTAAAATATTTCATGTACGTTGAACGTTGAATTGTGCTGATAATAAGTATATTCTTCATTTGTCCTGTTTTTTTCAAATCTTTTAGGTACACCGAAAATGTAAGCACTGTCTTTATTTTTATGCTATCAAAACACATTTGGATGAATTAGGAAAACGGCACCAAAAATTTATTTTTTTTTTCAATTTTTCAATTTCAATTAATCATTTTGATCATTGTTCCAATATTGTTCATAGACAAAATTTTAATAATCTAAAACGGCATTGAAAAATATTAAGACATAAAAGTTTTTCTTGAATGAATTAACAGAAAAACATGAAAATACATATATTTACAAAGTGAAATACATGGTAATAAGAAAAAATGTTTTTTCAATCCAAATTGTAATTTGTGAATCAATGAAGAATTCTAAGCATGAAGCCTATTTTTTCCATTCTATTCTGGTGAAAATAAGACTTTTTTTCACAGAATTACAACCGTTTGTTTCACACATGGGTAAAACGTTTTTATTATAATTAAGTTTGGCCTTATATAGATTTTAGACCCACTTTTCTAAAAAGTATAATGAACTAAGAACATGTCTGCAAAAACCCTTGTCCATTTGGAATATTTGAACTAAAATCTGGACAATCCAAAACTCGCATCTTCTTTCAAAAACTTGTTGCACTCCAGACATTTATGACCTACATGTATTTGGATACTTTATGACCCTCCTTGTACTTCTTTATCAAGTAAAATGGTAAAAATAATTCCCGTCATCACTATATCAAACAATTTTATAATCTTCCAAGTATTCCAAACAATGACACAAAAGTGTGCCTAAATCGTTTAAATATAGATCTATGCTCTCTTAAAAAAAAAAAAAAAAAAAAAAAAAAAAAAAAAAAAAAAAATTAATGAATACACTTTCTTTAGACCAGGTCTTATTGAGTTAAGCCAAAGAAAATCACTCACTACAGACAACAAAAATGTTGCTGTAAATCAAACACAAGTCTGTGTCTAAACTGGATATCTGGTGTGAATGTTCTATGAGTCTATGTTAACTACAAAAAGAACAAGATTAAGAAGCAATATACAGGAAAAGAGAAGATGTTATACTTCAAATGTTACACTCTAGACAAGCATGGGTGGGTGTATTTAAGAAATAGTCAGGAGTTTTTGTTCTTATTAAGGTATTCTAAATCACATTTGTTTAATTCTACAAATATTTCCGTACATGGATTGCCATAAAAACTTGACCTTTCAGTCATAGAATTCCATCAGTATTAAATTATTTAAAGTTTCTCTACATTTGCCGGTGCACTCCAGACAAGGTGTTACTTTTGTTCTTGTGTGAAATGCAGCGAACCCTTTGCACGGAAACACTAACCAAATACTAGTACACAGTTCAAAACTCAAGATGTTGGGCAAATCTCAACGTAAATTTCTCTTAGACAACGCCAAACACATTCCAAACAAATTAGCAGCGGACCTAAAAGAGACCATTATATCAAAAGATCTCACCCCAGAACAAAGAAAATTGAGAAAAGAAGAAAGAGAAAAAAAGAAAAAAGAAAAGGGTGGTCAGGACGATATGTCAGAAATGAACGTTACTGTAATGGAAAACCCTCAACAGTTTAGAAATACAGCAGAAAACATGAACAACCTACAAAGGTTCATGAGTCCAATTAGACCCCAGGGGAGAATGCCACACCTTAACAGGACAGTAGATATAACCAATAACCCTTTCTCTAACTCGACCTTAGTGGACAATTTAAATGTTGAAGATGTCACAATACCGGGTGGTGCTTGGATTGGTAATGGTCCACTAGACCATAGGCCGATAGGGCAACAAACAGGAAAAAATTAAACAGAATTTTAGATTTTAACCCTGTAAATAAAGGTTTTTTAGATATTGAAAATTTGAAGTGCTTGTACAGTAATTGTGATTGCCTGACTCAAACAAAACTAGTAGAACTGGAACAATTAGCAAATGAAAAAATGATTGATATCATTTTCTTGACTGAGGTGTTTCCAAAAAACAGTACTTTCGAAAAAAGTGTGGATCTATATAAACTCAGTGGATACGATATAACCATTTCTAACCTTAAGAATGGTAGAGGCGTTCTAATTTACTCAAAACTCGGGCTTCAGATCAATGAAATTAAAATGCAAAATGAATACGAAGATTCTGTGTGGTGTAGTTTAAAACTCAAAGGATCCGATAAGTTATTGATTGGTTGTATTTATCGCAGTCCTAACAACACTTATGATAATAATCAAAAGCTCTTGAAGCTGATAAGTGAGATAAAGGAAGAAAATTACAGTCATATATTAATAACCGGTGATTTTAACCTAAAAGAAATTAACTGGCAAAATTATACCACTTCAGTAAATGAGAATCACATAGCATTTCAATTCATGGAAAGTGTTAAAGATAGCTTTCTTTACCAACACGTAAAAAATCCTACAAGATACAGGGATAACCAACGACCAAGCCTGATAGATTTAATTTTGACAAATGAAGAAAACATGGTCAATGAAATCAAAGAACTACCACCATTAGGAGCCAGTGATCATATCATACTGTTTTTCGAATATGAATGTTATACTGTGTTAAAAAAATCCACCTCAGACAAACTTAACTTCAATAAAGGCGATTTTGAAAAAATAAATGATGAATTGTCACAAATAAATTGGTCTGATTTACTATCTGAACTTGATACTGAGGCTTCATGGGAGATCTTTAATGAAAAAACTACCAAAGTGGCGAAGAAAAACATACCAGAGACAAATATCACCCATGGATCATCAAATCAACAGCGGTTCGTAAATCGAGTATGCCAGAAAGCAATAAAGACAAAGAAATCAAGATGGCTTAAATACAAGAATACAAAGAAAGAAGAAGATTACTCAAATTATCGCCAAGCTAGTAATACAGTAAAGTCAGAAATCCGCAAAGAGAAATACACTTACGAAAAAAACTTAGCTGCAAAGATTAAATGTGACAGTAAATTGTTTTGGAGCTACATTCGCTCAAAGATGAAAACCAAAACAGGATTGGGATGTCTCGAACAACCGAATGGGGAGCTTACAGTTGACGATGAAATGAGAGCTGATTTATTGAATACCTACTTCACCAGCGTTTTTGAAAATGAAGGGAATGACCCACTCCCAGATTTTGATGATAGGAATTTTCAAGAAGAGCTATCAGACATTGAGATCACTGAAGAAAAAATCCAAAAAGCATTTGACAGATTGAAACAAACAAAGTCAAATGGTCCAGACGTTTTCCATCCGAAACTATTGAAGGAATGCAAAGCTACATTAGTTGACCCACTACAAATCATTTATAGAAAATCACTTTATGAAGGGATAGTACCTCAACATTGGAAAGAAGCAAATATATCTGCAATTTTGAAAGGAGGTCCAAAAGCAAAAGTTGAAAATTATCGTCCGATAAGTCTTACGTCAGTGCCAGGCAAATTTTTAGAACGGATCATAAGGGATGAATTAGTGGAGCACATGACTGTCAATAATCTTTTTTCTGGGGATCAGCATGGGTTTATTAAAGGTCGTTCATGTACAACAAACCTTCTAGAATTCCTTGAGGACATAACCAAATATTTAGATGAAGATAAAAGCGTGGATGTAATTTATTTAGATTTCAGCAAAGCCTTTGATAAGGTTCCCCATAAAAGATTGCTGAAAAAAGTCTGGTCTTATGGTATACGGGGAAAATTACACCAATGGATCTCAAATTTCTTATCAAATAGAACACAGCAAGTTGTAGTAAATGGAGCCAAATCATCTAAGTCATTAATAACAAGTGGAATTCCTCAGGGTAGTGTCCTTGGCCCGGTACTTTTTCTTCTTTATATTAATGACTTACCAGACGTTCTATCAGTCCAAAAAAAGCTTTTTGCTGATGATTCAAAACTGTACAACAGTATCAGCTCGGATCATGATGTTTCGGATCTTCAAAAGGGGCTAGATGATGCCGTTAAATGGGGGGAAGACTGGAAAATGTATTACAATGTCAAGAAATGCAAGCACCTACATATTGGCAAAAGAATCACGGATTCTCAGTATAAAATGAAAATAGGTGATGAAGAAGTCATTGTAGAAGAAGTCCAAAGTGAAAAGGATCTTGGAATTACTGTAGACACCAACCTGACATTTACAGAACATATCAACAACAAAATTAAAATTGCAAACAGAAATATTGGTTTAATATTTAGAAGCTTTACATACATGGATAAAGAAATGTTTCTTTCACTTTATAAGTCTATAGTCAGACCTCATCTCGAATACTCTAGCTGTGTGTGGGCACCTCATTACAAAAAGGATGTCATTGCTCTAGAAAATGTTCAACGTAGAGCAACAAAAATGGTACCTTATCTGAAGAATTTAAATTATACGGATCGTCTCTTGAAACTCGGCTTACCAACATTAGAATACCGCAGAATTAGAGCAGATTTAAACCAAGTATACAAGATTATACATAACATTGAAAATGTCAATAAAGAAAAGTTCTTTAAATTAACAACAAATCCTGTGACAAGGGGTAATTCACTTAAATTGTTCAAAAACCGAGCAAGGTTGGATGTTAGAAAAAATTTCTTCACAAATCGCATTGTGAACATATGGAACAGTCTACCTGACAGAATAGTGTTGGCACCCTCCCTAAACAGCTTCAAGAGTCAACTCAACTCACACTGGAAGGACAATCCCATCAAATTCCACCCGTCATGCTACACTCCTGGAAGCAGTGCCAGTGACGATATCATAAAGCATCAAGAAAGGCAGACGTTGCCTACATAGATGTCTACAGTGGTAAGAAATGGTAAGAAATAACTTTAAAACTGTTAAATATCTTTCAATAACATTTTTCATGAACATGCAATACACTAAATAACATTAAATGACTTTTGCAATTCTATCAAATATGCTGTTTCCTTCGTCCTAAATGAACAGTTTTCTTGGTGCCATTTCTTCAATTCATCAATTTCCTACTTTTTATGTGCTGTAGTATCGCTTGCACATTATTGCCCATTTACTTAATAAGTTTGCTGCCTAAGTTTCCATGGCAAAAGAAAAAAAAAATATTAGTGGTTAAAATGTATAAATGACTACTTCATATTTCTGCGTCTCTAGAATATTTATGTAACAAGACGTGATACCATCTTTTCTGGTTTGACAGTACTATGATAATTCTAGTTCGTTAAATAGGATGACTACGGTATTAAATGAGATGTGGACCCGAGCATGCGCACTTTAGTGTACCTGGCACGCAGGCCATCTAACAGTTTTCTAAAACGTTTAGAATGCGATAAAATCGACATTTATTGTGGATTGATGAACGTAGTTCGTTATTATGTTTTCCAGATTTTGATGTAAAATGGCATTTGAGTTGTATATAAGTGTCGATTATAGAGTTTGCAAATTGTGTTTAATTTCTATCAAATACCATACTCTGAATCCAGATTTTGATCTAAAATGGCATTGGATTTGTTTATAAGTGTCGACTATAGAGTTTGCAAATTGTGTTTAATTTCTATCAAATATCATGCTCTGAATCCAGATTTTGATCTAAAATGGCATTTCAATTGTCTATTAGTGTCGATTATAGAATTTGCAAATTGTGTTGAGTTTTATCCAATATCATACTCTGAATCCAGATTGTGATGTAAAATGGCATTGGAGTTGTCTATTAGTGTCGACTGTAGAATTTGCAAATTATGTTTAATTTCTATCAAATATCACACTCTGAATCCAGATTTTGATCTAAAATGGCATTTGAGTTGTTTATTAGTGTCGACTATAGAAATTGCAAATTGTGCTGAGTTTTATCCAATATCATACTCTGAATCCAGATTGTGATGTAAAATGGCATTGGAGTTGTCTATTAGTGTCGACTGTAGAATTTGCAAATTATGTTTAATTTCTATCAAATATCACACTCTGAATCCAGATTTTGATCTAAAATGGCATTTGAGTTGTTTATTAGTGTCGACTATAGAAATTGCAAATTGTGCTGAGTTTTATCCAATATCATACTCTGAATCCAGATTTTGATATAAATTGGCATTGAAATTTTCTATTAGTGTCGACTACAGATTTTGCAAATTTGCATCTTTTCTGATTTGACAGTACTATGATAATTCTATTTCGTTAAATAGGATGACTACGGTATTAAATGAGATGTGGACCCGAGCATGCGCACTTCAGTGTACCTGGCGCACAGGCCATCTTAACCCTTTCCCAAACAAGACCTGGTTTTGACATCCTTCATAGAAACGGGTTGGGAAAACATTGAGACAAAAGAAGAAACTGCTGATAACCAGCAGTTTCTCCTTTTGTCTCAATATTTTCTGTGCTATATTGTACAAAAGATCTATCTTAAACAAGGTCCATTTGTCTTCTGCAGCAGCTTTTGAAATGGAAATTTTGAAAATATGCTGTTTGGGAAAGGGTTAAAGTTTTCTTCCACGTTTAGAATGCGATACAATCGACATTTGTTGTGGATTGATGAACGTAGTTCGTCATTATAGTAACTTTTTACGTTTGGAAACGTATATGTAGTATTCGTACGCAGTGGGAACCGATTGACAGGCATTTTTGAGCCAAAATTATTTGTTTCTAATCGTCTTCATTTTTGTAATTTGAAAATTGCTACAATTTATAAATTTTCAAAAATAGTAACTGGTTTTGACGACCCAATTAGAAACCATTTTTGTAAACGATAAAACTAAAGAAGAAAATGCTTATTATCACTTTGATAAATTTCAACTTTTGCCTCAACATTTTCAGGGAAAAAAGAAGTATATTATAATCCTTGTTATATTTTACAAAAATGCAACATTTTTAATTGGATCAGTCTAAATATTGGACATTTTAGAAAGGATGAATTCCATTGACAAAGGCACACAGTTTACCATCGTCATATGGTAGGAGATAAGGAGAAATGGTAGGAAATAACCGGTATAACAACAACAAGTTTTAGAAATTATATCTATAGGTCTCCATATAAATATGACCTGGTAGAAAATCTCTGGCACATACATGTAGCTAGAAATCCAGGTCATTTATCGTGAACTTAACTCTCGAACCGTTTCAGGATCTTTCCAAGATATATTTCGTTTAGTGTAACACAAGTTTAGACATCTCTCTTGAAAGAGCTTCAGAAAAGTGTTTGACGTAAGACGACTCTGAACAAAAAGAAATCGTTGCAAAAATCGTTTTTATAGCACAAAGAGACTACAAAAACAGAAAGGAAGCAATGATTGTAACCGTTTACAAAGTCATCGCAGCACTAGCGCTAGCTGCCATTTTGACCTTCGTCAACTCGTTTGACATCGAATTCTATGGTACCCCAGTGAAGAGTATAAATGGATTCGTGTCAGGCAATGTCTCCACAACGCTACCGGTCATTAGTTACTTACAGTGCATTCTAATGTGCATGACGGACACTGATTGTCAAGGCGTGTTTTTTCACCCTCTAGATGAAGTTTGTATGTTGACACCAAACAAACATTACCACACGAACGGTCTACAAAGTTACCCTGGGATGCTGTACTTTCAAACTCAACGTAATTTGTGTCTAAGTTCATTAATTCATTAATTAAGTATTTTTTAAACTTCAATAGCGTTACTAACGTTCAAAAACGTCTTAAATACAGCTTTAATCTGGGTCTATGTTGGTTTTCAACATCACAATAATCCGTTTGTACATCGAAGACATATTTTGCAAAATTGTTAATCCATGTTGGAACATTATATGGTTAAAATTGATATTTTAATGCAGCATCATCGTGCAGCGAATGGCTTTTGATCGGTCAAGCGAATACAAGTGGCAATAAACAAATCGATCCGGACGGAAGAAAAGACCAGTTTGGACCTAGAACAATATGGTGTGACTTTACAACAGAACCAGGCAAAGCTGTTACGGTTTTACGTGAGTATTTTCTATTTGTTGCATGGATGTTTATTTTAACAATCCGGCACCTGATTTGGACGTTTGTTATCAAGAATATTTAATAACTGAACCAATTAAAGGTCGTCCAAAAAGGATAAACCTTTTTTTCGTTTACACGAATAACGCACTTTCTGTTTCATATGATAATTTACAAATGTAGTTTTCACATCAACAGCAAAACAGGAACCCGAATTATTGTGACCCTGCAAAATATGGCGCGACTGTTAGTAGCGCTATACTTTTAAAAATGACTTTGGATATAGTCTACTTTTCAATTTTAGTATACATTGGAAACTTTCATCACATATTATTCCAAACTATGTAACCATACACTATTTTCAAATATGCTCTCCAAAAGTACTTTCAGTACTTTGATTTTTCATTGTAACAGACAAAAATCACTGCTTGAGTCAACAAAGATACATCATATGAAATTTTATTCCTTTTGATAACTTAGTGGTTACTTATAATATAAGTTATATAATCATAACTAGAACTACACGCGGAAAAGAAAAGGTTATTGTTCACATTTCAAACGAACGATATATAAATCCGAAAAATGACCACCGAGTCGTCTGAGGTTTTTCGAATGGGGCTTTGATGTTTCACAAATATATTTTGTTCTTTCTATCTACTAATAGACCATGACCACGAAAGGAGGACCCACGTTCAAGGATATGAAGTTTGCGGATCATACAAAATCAACCTAACATACGACATTGGATTTGATGAAGTAAAGGCAATTGTCGACGTATCATCCGAATGCAAGCAGTACATTAAATTTGAATGTTATAACGCTGACGTTTATGATTTCGTCGATGGCGGTCCATGTGCCTTCTGGAGGAACCGCTACCTGAATGAATCGTCATACTTCACCGGTAATATGTATTAGATAGAGGCTGTATAGTAGATTCTACGCGATATAAACGTTCAGAAGTCACAGCCTTTGAACGTTTATGCCGTGTAGAATCTCCTATACAGACTCTTTCTGACTTAGTGTTCGTCAACCAATGAAAACATACGCTTCAATTGTCATTCTTCAAACCACGCCTCCGACCGGAGGATCGAGAGGATCTTACTGGAATTACATCATTTTCCCAAAAATCACACCATTTTCCAAAAAAAAAAAATTACATCATTTTTCATAACTGCACAGGCAACGGGGGCGTGGCTATGTATATCTGTGACATAAACTGACCGGCAGTGCGTCAAATATGGCGCCGAAATTTTCAAATAAACTGCAATTTCATTGGTCAAAAAACTAGGACGAACACTAAATCTGGAATACCGTAGCATTTTTCTTCTTCAAGAGCCTCGTACCTTCTGGTTATAATATTTGATCCATCAATAGATACCAAACACTTTGTGCGACATCGGGCGTCGTCCGTGGCATCGATCATCGACGAGGGTATTCTGTCGTCAATTTCCGTTTCCACGAATGACGCTGAGAATTTGACGAGGGAATACCATAGTCAATTTCTGTTGCCACGGATGCCACCCTAAGTTGCACGAAATATTTGGTATCAAAAGTTTTTGAGCAAAACCAATGATCTTATCGACAGAATTTCCGTGTATTTGTTTCAATTTATTTATTTTCATTCCAGTAAACGGCAATACATGAGACATGTTTCAATAGACAGTCGTTGTTTCGAACTGCCCGAAATGAGCAAATATTCTCGTATTTCTTCTTTATCTGTGTTATCAGATTTTCCTTAAAGAAAGTACTAGATATTATGGCTGCTTCTCTTCGAAATCACTACCTTCGATTGTGTGTAAGATATATTTAGGGCGTCCACCGGACATCGAAATGGGTGAAAGGTGAGCGCCATCAATAATACGAGATTTCTTTTTTCTTATTTTTATGATTTTCACCTTGTTTTGGTGTATCCTTGATGCCAACCGGATGCCAACCGGAAGTCCCCCTGAATATATTTTTATACACAACCGAATGTTGTGATTTAGGAGATAAGCGGCCGTGGATATACACCACTCAAAATAATTAAAGGAGCACTGATTCGGGTCTTTGATATATCTTTATTTGTGTTCGTACAGGCCTGAATAAAAGCAAAAAAGATTTTTCGGATTTTACACAGAAAGTTAATGGAAATACCGAGTCAGTCCCTTAAAAATATCAGACTCTGACCCGGACAGAGGCTTTAGCCCACCCATATGAAATTGATTCCTACGGGGCTGCTGAACATGCTACATTAAACAAAATTCTAATCTGATTTCGAACTGTTATCTCCTATATCGCAATATGATTTTTTAACCTAGGCTAGATTTAATAACAATGAGTATTGGCTTTTTCGCTATGGCCCCATTGGATTAGGTCTTGGGATTTGTATTAATGTTTAACAACAAGTTTTAACAACAAGTTTTAACAACAAGTTTTTATTTACTCCAGGCCCATTGCGGGCATAAGAGCTAAAAAGGAACATGAAACAAATATAAACAAACATAAAATGGCATGTGAAGTACAGTACAGGATAGAAATACAATTTAATTGACAAATCCTGGCTAACCCCTTCCCAAATGACAGTATTTTAGACTGCTCTAACCCAAGAGATGCTACAGATGACGAAACGATTGGTAGTTTCAAAGGCAGAATGTGACAACAATAGTCAAAAATATGAAGGGAAAGGAAGAAATTGCTGATCATCAGAAATCCCTTCAATCCCCCTCATATTTTCCAAGACAATTCCCTCCAGAGACTCAAAAAAAAAGGGACTCGTCCGAGAAAAGGGGACAACCAGCACTTAATAAGATAAGGCTATAAACAGGTGATGTGCAGGGCCGTGCAGGTCTGTGCATTACAGTACAGTACTGCGCGGCTCTACACCTCCTGCAACTATCAAATTGTATATATGCAAACCCAGAAAAGAAATTTCATGCATAATTTGTACTGTTATATTTCTTAGTGTTAAATTCTAAGAGGAAGATGGCAGTTTCAGTATTACTTAAATTTAGTCAGTATTATTTTTATAAAAAGTGCTAATTTAGTCAAGTCAATTCTATTGTCAGAAGACATGAGTTGTTCGAATTTTAATGTATTTGGTGATTGGAAACTCCAAAGAGGAAGAAATTTAATTCTACTCCTGTGAAAAAAGTGACATTTAAACAAATAATGGAATTCATCTCCTATCTCTCTTGTATTACACAACTGGCATAAGCGTTCGTTTCTCTCTATGTTAAAGTAACGTCCATTTTCAATGGGTAATTTATGACTAAGGCATCTAAATTTAGATAAATACTTAGATAGTGTAAACGGCAATATATTTAAGTAGTTTTCAAAGCAGAGCTCTTTTTTGTACAACCTGTAGTTAAAACATCTCTCTGTTTCTCCAATGCTACTTTCCCATTTTTGCTTATACTGATCTGTTATCCTAGTTTTAACTTTATTTTTAAAAGCTATTTGTGAATAAAATTGGTCATGCGATAACCAGATGTCAGTAAGACCTAAATCATTTAGTGTATTATGCACAGTTTTAATCCAATCAGAATGGTATAAATCATTTTCGTGTAAATAATGAATAAGCTGATATAACCTATTACAATTTTTTTCTTCCTTACCACATACTATTCTATACCAGAAATTTAAAACTCTACTTTTTATTTTCAAATGCAATGGCATAGTACCTAGTTCACCATACACCATAATGCTAGGTGTTGATTGCTTTACGCCCAATAATGACTTACAGAACTTAAGATAAAACTGATCTATTATATCCACATTTTCACACCCCCAAACTTCAGAACCGTACAGTAATATTGGGGTAATCATGCTATCAAATAGATGTAACTGGATATCAAAAGGTAGAGATAATTTTCTTGCTTTTCTAACCAGCGAGAACATAGCTTTTCTGGCTTGATCTACAAGATGTTTTTTTGTTTTACCAAATTTTCCATTATAATTAAATTTAATGCCCAAATAGCTAAAGTCATCTACAACTTCAATAGGGTCGCCATTATAGTAAAAGACTGGTTTCAGTCTAATCTTACCTTTAGAAAAAATGACTACCTTAGTTTTGGAGGTATTAACTTTCAACTTCCATGTGTCACAATATGACAACATTCTGTCAAGAGCAACTTGTAATTCTTCAGGTGACTCAGCAAATATGACTGTGTCGTCTGCATAGAGTAATAGATATAGCTTAAAAAACACCTCAACATCATCATTATTCAAAACAGAACCAATATCTTCTGATAGAGTAGTTAAACCATTGCATGTGTTAGACATGAAATGTACAAGATCATTCAAGAACAAGGAGAATAAGATTGGCGATAGATTTTCACCCTGACGGACACCCGACATACTACTAAAGAACATGGATAAGTTACCACCTGCTTTAACACAAGATTTAGCGTTATCATAAATGTTAAATATTACCTTGAAGATTTTGCCATCAATATTATTACTGAGTAACTTTCTCCAAAGAGCAACTCTATTGACCGAGTCAAAAGCTTTACGATAATCAATGAAAGCGCAATATAGTCTTTTTTTTCTTGTACAGATAAAAATCAATTAACATTTTAAGTGAGAAAATATGATCTGTAGTACTATAATGTTTCCTAAAACCTGCTTGTTCTTCTATTAAGATGCCTGCAGATTCTAAAAAATTATTCAGTCTCTGGTTAAGAATAGCTGTAAACAGTTTGCCAAAACAACTTAAGATGGTTATACCTCTGTAATTATCAGGGTCATTAATGTCACCTTTATTTTTATAAATTGGCAAGATAGTACCTTTAGACCATGCATCTGGTATTATACCAGTGTTTAATATAAGATTAAACAGTTTACAGTAAATAGGTAACATAAGGTCTTTAGAATACTTTAGATATTCATTCAGAATATTGTCATTCATAGAGCAGGCTTTTTGATTTTTTAAGTTAATAATCACCTTGGAAATCTCACTGACAGTAATTGGGGTATTTAGTTCCCAATTAAACTCAGTGAGATTATCAAGATCAATGTTTCCAAAATCGTTTTCAGGTGCGGCTTCATTTAATTTACTAAAATGTTCAAAAAAACAATCAGCAGATACTTTTTGCAATTTTTCATTGCCTTCTGATGAGTATTTATTAAGCATAGCCCAGTAAGATTTTGGATCAGTATTTTTCATTTGTTTTAATTTTTTTGTTAGATTAGTATTGTACTCTCTGAGTTGTTTGTTTATCAATTTCTTATATGTTTTGCTAGCAGACACCAAGTCTTCATAATTTTCTCTTGAATTCAATTTCTTATAGTTACGTTTAGCGGAAAGATAATCTTTGCGTTTCAATTCGCTTTGTTTATTGAACCAAGGTTTCTGATTTTTAGATTTCCTGTGCGGATTTGCAGATAAATTATTTGGCTTCTTTATCAAATTACAATGCTCAGCTGCATCAACCAATGTCTGGGATATTTTAGAAGTAATGTTATTAATAGAATCATGAATTTTCTATTTTATGTTTTTGTTGTTGATGTTGTTGTTGTTGTTTAAATCCCTGATATATCTTGCATGAGCCCCTTTATAAGTAGTTCAATCAAATCTCTAGTAATTTCCTTTTACAAATATTGTATGTAGACAATAGACACTACTTCTGTTGACGTAAACTTTACAGTACGTCACCTGGATTATCCACCGTGAAGAAATATTTATAAAAAAACAATGTCGCAGTATCATTTCAGAGTCCGAATATGACAATCACTCTTTAGTTAAAGATCATTTAGTGTTCGATCTACTTTTTGGGCGAATGAAATGGCAGTATATTTTAAAATTTCGCCACTATATTTCGCATAAACGGGCTGTCGGCTAGTTTATGTGACGTCTATACGCCCCCACCTCTAATGAACCGCTAGCGAACACTAAGTCAGATAGAGTCTGTAAAGTAGATTCTACGCGACATAAACATTCAATGCGCTGGGCGCATTTGAATGTTTATTTCGCGTAGAATCTACTATACAGCCTCAATCTAATACGTAAACCTACTTATTATTCTAGTATCAACATTGATACAACTGTAATTACAATCACAACCATTGGAGACGTAACAAATTTTGTTTTTAACAAATGGGTCTGTTTTATTGTTTAAAAATATGGTCATCAAATGATTATTAATTATACGTTGTAGGTTCTGTGTCATTTCCCAAGTACTGCGACTGTTCGCAGACAGACACATGCTCGCACAGTAGCGGATGCAACTGTGTCTTCAACGATGATACTTGGAAATACGACGATGGTTTTGTAACAAACAAGGATGATCTACCGATCACTGGTTTTCAAGCAGGCGATACCGGGACAAAAAGTAAGCACATGAACAACTGATAGAGAATACAGGCATTAAAACATCATTAAGATAGTCTACCCCCTTAGAGTTTCGACGTCGGAATAGGTCAAAGTCAAACCTAGTCTGTTTGTGTCAGAATATGTCAAACCTAGTCTGTTTTAGCAAAAAGTTCATTGCTTTTATTCAGGCAATTGAGAGATCATTTTGAGGTGGAATATCCCAACGCAGAATGTTTACGATATCACCCGAATAGGTTCAGCTACGAAACCAATGTTAACAACAAAACGTTGCTTGAAAAAAAAATCCGACGTCGCGTGAATCTCATTAGGGGTGGACTACCTTTAGCGATCAAATATTCAAAATTATTGTAAAATTAAAAATCACATGGCCTGACATATGGCATATTGATCTGCCATACAAATAAAAAGATAGAGACGGGTGGGGTGGAACACTTTAACCCTTTCCCAAACAAGACCTGGATTTGACGTCCCTGATATGAATTGCTTGGGAAAACATTGAGACAAAAGAAGAAACTGCTGATAACCAGCAGTTTCTCCTTTTGTCTCAATATTTTCCATACCATATTTTACACAAATACTACCTTTAATAACATACATTTTGTCATTTGTGGCAGTTTTTGAAGTGGATCACCCTGGAATTTGGCCGTTTGGGAAAGGGTTAAAGGATATCGTATGGGTATATTACATGACTTAACTACCAACACATTTTACACACACCTACTACCAGGGGGGGTCATTTATGACCCCAGATAATACTTTTAGAAGAAAGTTTTGGCCAGGAAATTACTTATGTTCAACATTATTAGGTAGGAAAACGTACAAGAAAAAATATGCAAATGTCCTTGTCAATTGCTCAATGTTTTATTTCTGGTTTAGATTTGAAAAACACGCATGTACCGTAATGACATCATGCTCAACATTATGCACTTTTCAAAAAGAAGATAAAACCCCGCTACTCTCTGAGATTTATAATTAATTCATTATTGCTACAACTTTCAAATTGAAACAGCTGCCGTTTGGGAAAAAGTAAAACCGTTGTCAAACTTGAAAAGTCAAACTAATTTGTCATTTGGTTAATGATATCTGAGCAGTGCTTTTATTGTGAAATTGGTAATGAATTATCTATCCAAATAAACCTTTCGGTATTGAGATTATCATCGTCACACTGAAAATGTCATGTTTCATACTTTATTGTTGGGGGAATGGGATTAACGTGAAAATGGCATTTGTACCTGGCTGCTAGGTCCTAAAATGATCCGTGGATACTCCTTTTTCGGAGGTTCAAAAATGACTTTAGACCGGTAAAGACCGTAATTGAAAGTCAGCCAATGATATCCCGTCCAGATTCACAGAGGAATCATCACTCAACGCAGTGATTTTCCTCTGAAACCTCTTTCCTCCCCGCGTTGCCATTGCACATTGGATGCTTTGCTCGTATTAGGGTCAAATCCTCGTTCTGACATATAGTTAAGTACTAAATGTGTAACTTTGTTTTAGTAAAAAAAATGGAACCTTGTCTGTTAGTATTGGTTAAACTTGAAACGAAATGTTTTTTATGCAAATTATTATGTATAAAAACATGGTTCGAAAACGAAGAAATTGTCTATTCCTCTTTTCCTCTTTTGCTATTATACACACTTATTACAGTTATAGCAAATTAGGCTGGAGAGAAGGGGTGTGTTTAAAATGTAAAGATAGTAATACTTATATGGTAGTCATATGCTTTCGTTTCTCTTTTTAGTTCTTCCAAACAAGACATTTTAGACAGATCCAAAATATATAAATATCAAAAGTGCTACAGATAATTGGTGTTAGTTATGAATCTATGTACAATATAACAAAAAGGATTTTGCGGCAAATGTAGCAAATGCTTGTAATTGGTATTTCTTTTTTCGTTAACACTTTTTTCCAAACATGGACATAAAAGACTTGGCTTTTAGAAAGAGTGTAGCAAACTCTAAATGAAAAATCAAGAAAAAGTATCTAAAAACTCGTTTTTCTTTTATTTCAGATGAACATGCCTATCATACGATTGGTCCTCTAATGTGTTTTTAACCCATTACTGCACAGTGACGCCTTTTGACTCCTTCACAAGAAAAGACTTGGGAAATCATTGTGGAAAATGAAGAAATTGCTTGTGACAAGCAATTTCTGCATTTTCCACAATGATTTCTAACCCAAAATGGAAAGATTTTTTAAATTTCATCAACTTGAAATTGTTGTCTGCAACACCTTTCAAATTGGAAAAGTCCAAAATTTTGTCGTCTGGTAATGGGTTAAACACCAACAACAGAAGCAGCAACAACAAGAAACGACGAAATAACAACATCATATAATACTCATTAAATCAATTTCAATGAACTACAAAATACAAGACCTAGTTTTACGCTCCTAATACAAGAAAACGTTTGGCAATATTTGAAGACATTGTGCACAAATTATATCTTTTTAAACATAAGTTTAAGCTGCTTTCAAATCGAACTATCACGAAATGATATTGTTTATCGAAAGGATCGAAAGGAATATTTTCTATCCTGACATTATATGAAATACATTCTTGGGAACTCCCGGTGAGAATTTATTGCTGTTGTGTGGAGAAAGTTTGAAGATAACTTTCGCAAACTTCATTTATTTAGATTTAGTGACATTTTTATCCTTACCATATAAAGACAATACCGTGCTTTACTGCTTTTTTGAAGCTAAGACATTATACGATGAGTGCTTTTACCATTCCAAAGACGAGTAGTCTATCGATGAGTCTTACACAATTTGATCTAAATCATCTTTTGTACTTGTTCCCAGCATTTCACATAAGCATATTTCATAAGTATTCCGAACATTCAAAATATGTGTAAAAGGAATGGTCAAATGTTCAGTCTTTTACTGCAATGATATTCCTTTAGAAGCGATAGGTAAGAGCGGAAGTGGCAAATTATATACATTGTATTTTTTTTTCGTTAAAGACAAACCCTATTTTGTGTGTATTCATTTAAATTGCATTATAGTGAGGATTGGAATGAAAACCACAATATATGGTTTAAGCAATAATGAAAGATATGTTTAATTTGGAATACACAATACCCTCTCCCATCTGAAGCTGTACTCACCCACACATATTGTTGAAATGGGAAATCGTTTGTCGTGTCCTCTAGTAAGGTGAAAAAATATTAATCAACATTGAGGTTAAACAACGAACCAATGGTTAATTTCAATGGTTATTCAAACCTGTTTTATGGATTCCACCTACAACGTTTAAGAAGGATTGTTACTTACAGATTAATTATTTTCGCACGCTTCTATTGAAATATATAGCCTTTTATTGCGAAAAACTAAAAAACGGTACCAAAATAAAATGGAAAGGTCTACTAAGACAACTAGACCACATTTCAAATCCTCTATAAGTCATGAAATGTATCGAAAAGAGATTTTAAGTCAAGGTTCCTGATATTGTAGGTATGTAACAGCAATCGAACACAAAATAACATTTCAAGGGAGTTGCTTGAAAAAATGTTTCTCACTCGGTGTAAACAATGAATTTTCAATATTTCAAAATTACTAGCCCAATTACTATACATAGAATTGATATTTAGTCAAAGATCCTTATGTTGTACGTGTGTAACATCAGTAGAATACAAAACACCATTCTGAAGGTGGTACGCTGAAAAAATGGTTTGTTTGGTAAAATCTGTCTGAAACGATGTGAAATAAAATACCCTCATTTCGAATCCTCTTTTGGCCATGAAATGTACCGAAAAGTGGTTTTTAGTCAAGGATCTTAATATTATAAGTATGGAACAGCAACTTCATACAAATGAACTATTTAAAGAGAATATCATTAAAAGTAGAAGTTCTGAAAAATGTTTCCCAAACGGTGTAAATAATGAATTTTCAATATTTTAAATCCTATTTTAGCCTTTGAATGTATCGACATATGTTCTTTAGTCAAAGATCATTATGTTTTCCTTATGTTACATCAATACAACACAAAAAAAATGCCATTGAAAAAGTTGTACGCTGAAAAAAAACGAACTTTATCTTTAAAAAAAATCTGTCCAAATCAGTGTAAAATTAACTGCCTTCATTTCAAACCATCTTTTAGCTATGGATTGTACCGAAAATGGGTTTTTCAGTCAAGCTATCCTGCCAAGCCATCATTTTGTACGTATGTATTATCAATACAATTAAAATACCCTTGTAAAGAAAGTACGCTTCAAAAATGATTAAAAAAATGTCCCGAAAGGTGTAAAATCGACTGTTCTTATTTGAATTACTCTTCTAGCCAAGGAATGTACCGAAAATTGGTTTTTAGTCAAGGATCCTGATATCATAGGTGTGTAACAGCAATACACAAAAATAGCATTTTAAAGGGAGAACATTGAAAATTGAATTTTACGAAAAAGATGTTTCCCAAACGGTGTAAACAATGAATTTATCAATATTTCAAAATTTGTTTTAGCTATGGACTGTACCAAGAAGTAGTAACATCAATACAATACCAAAAAATATTATTGTAAAGTTAGAAGGCTGATAAAAAGATTGTCCCAGAAAAATCTGTCCCAAACGGTGTAAAATCAACAGCCCCTATTTGGAATCCTCCCTTAGCCATGGAATGAACCGAAATAGTGTTTTTAGTCAAGTATCCTGGTATTGCAGGTATGTAACAGAAATACAACACAAACATACCATTTAAGTACTTCGAAAAAGAATCGTTTGAAAAATATGACCTAAACATTGTAAAATCAACTGTCCCTATTTCAAATCCTCTTTTATCCATAGAATGTACGGAGAAGTGTTTTTAGGTCAGAGCTATAAATTGTAGCATTATCCCGTGTATCATTAACCCATTACCAGAGGACAAATTTTTAGACTAGTCCAAATTCAAAGATTGTGCAGACGACAATTTCAAGTGAATAAAATATTACATTGTTTGGTCTTTTTTTTCATAGAAACCATTGTGGAAAATGAAGAAATTGCTTGTCACAAGCAATTTGTTTATTTTCCACGATGTTTTCCATAGCAATTATCTTG